>JAAXYX010004397.1:0-12438 GCA_036851915.1 Ptenothrix huangshanensis
TCTCCACCTTCACATACTTAGTATAAGTAGAGTATCATTGGCATCTAAACTACAGGAATTGCACATGGAATTATTTATTCGCACCAAATGAAAATACTTTGCACAAAGAGACAAGGAACGAGAGAGAAAAAACAGTTTCCGTTTGGAACAAGACATTAACCATAGCTCTATTTTTTAACTTGAAACATTTAGAGCTTTTGGGTTTTTCAACGACTACTAATACTAACTTATCGTAGTAGTTTATACTGTGGTCTTGTAAAGCACTTTTTTCCTTTCCGTCTCTGAGAGAATTTCCCATCCACTTGAAATGCGATTGTCGATCTGGTTGTGAAGTAAGAAGTAACGTTTGACAGAGTACAAACACACCGCATACCGTACCGTACCGTAGAGGAGCGTAGCGTAGAACAGAAGAGAACAAACAGTACAGGACAGGATTTGAGTACGAGTAGCGTCGCGTCGACTTGGACGACAAACTACGAGACAGCAAGATATCCACCTCTCTCCACCACTACACTGCACTCATGACTGACTCGCTTCTCGATTCTGCATCGCTCCTCTCGCCACTCTCAGGTTCCTTCCTATTATGTATTTGCAAGTCACCAGTTACTACCACCAACAATTACCATCTACCATTTACCATTCGCCTATCCCCACGTTTACGTTTGCAAGAAGAAAGCCCATTGCTCTCCATGGCTACACCACCACAGCTGCACCACAGTCTGAGCCACAGTACACAGGCACATCTACTCCTATCTGTATTGTCTACTCTACTGATATACGCTTTGCTTACCTTTCTAGTTACTTTTTACGTGCAAGTACCTCCCCAGGTAAGTAAGTATCTATACATACCTGACCCTATGCATAATATACACAATTCTAACAATAAGTACACGCACAGTCAGTCAGGTAGATGAAAACTAAAACAAGACAAGACAAGAACTAGTGCTACGGCTATACGGAGTACGAGTACGACTAGATACACGTCACAAGGTTCTCAAGCTCACAGAAAATGGTTACACGAGCTATCAGTATCTGTAACTCCTCGAGACACAAACACAACATTATATGTCTAACACATCTACAAGTTTCCTTCATGGAAGTTTCGGCAGCCGAACATTCACTAGCCTAGACCAGAGACCAGACTCTCGTCTAGAATCATCAACCAAGAACAAGAAGGAACAACGTGGGTACAAAATACAAATATCTACGCGAGTATCTTTATCTACTGTATTTGCTATGACCACGTACCTACCACCATGGACGAACCTAGATCTTACATAGGTATTAGTACACCTAGAAGAAAATGTGCAAGATAGCAAAGTTAAAAGTTAATGTGTCTCGCCTATCAACTCATCAAATAATAATCCTTAAGGAAGGAAAAAGGAAGCTTTGTAATGATAAGTAAGAGCAAGGAGGAGATATCAACCGAGTTAACTTATCTAGTTTGTCTTTGTATGCGTAATCTCAAATTCGAGTTATGCTCATAGCGGTAATAATAATCATAATCATAATGAGGATATTAGGCGAGCGTACATAGCTACACTCTCCTTCACAGAGTCACTCTGTATACAAATACAAATGCACTTAACAAGCTATTAGTTATGTGACCAAAAAATATGATGAAGGAAAAAAATTAAATTCAACACTGTCAACTCTCTTGCTTCTTACTCCTGCTCTGCCATCCATGCTCTGCACTGTATTATTGCACTCCTATCACAACAACCAAGAAATATATATATATATACTTATATACCTATATAAGTACCATGTGTAATCTATTCATATATGTAATCACATACCTTCCACTACCACATCCACATCCACTTTTGTCAAAATTCCATTGAGTACTCGAGCAAAGCCGAAGCTATCTGCATGCATTGTATATTTAAGTGTGGAGAAAAGTGCATCTATGACATCCAGTGTCTTATATTTGTCAAGTCAAAAGCAAAGACGTCTTTTCTATAGTCTGTGAGTGTGAGCATAGGCAAAGCTAAGGAAGGAGAAGACAGTCGCAATCGCAATGCAATGCAGTGCAATAAATGCTACACTATCAGGTTTTTCACAGCCAGGACATTATGATGGACTTACGCTGTTTCCTATGCACCTACAACTACAACTGCAATAGAAAATACAACGTTATGGCATGGCTAATAATTGTGAGGAAGGAATGGACTTTAAGGGAGTTCGTCATCTTGAAGAAACACACTGAGAAGGATATTACCGCATCAAACCAAACGAAGCCATCATACATCTGAAACTCAAGTCAAATCAACTAGCGCCAGAATACTGTATAGGTATTATACCTACATAGAGAAGAGTATAGAGCAGAAGACATCCCTTGTCTTCCACGTTGAGAACTATTCATTAATTAAAAGACATGGGGATAAAAACAAGATTCATTAAGAAACGGAAAACGAGGAGCAAACCGCTAGGAACAGCTTTTTATACACTTATCTCAACATAAGCACTTTGCTTTTTGCTTTGACTCAAACTAAAAACTAATAAAAATCTTTTCCTCCATTCGCATTCCTAGTCACATTCGCACCTCTGGGTTTCGAGTCACTGTTTTTTGTCAATGTTTGTGCAGATATCATTAGGTAATTGTACTGTTCAACATCATTACACGCCGTTCCGTCTCACTTGAGTCTATTGACGATGTTGACGTTGACGCTGACTGTATCAGGACAAGACAAACAGTAAAACAAAAAGTGTGTATACAAGTATACAATACGTACCTTCATCTGTCTCGGCAAATAACACGTATATATTTATGTATTTATGTATGTATGTATGATGATGATGATGATGATGGTGATGGTGATGATGATCTGTTTGAATCTACTCCAAATACCCATGCTGCCAGATATTATTGCCACTGCTCATCCTACACACTCGTTACATACCGCAACCACCATTACCATTGCTCAACTGCTCGTGTAACTAATTGCATTTGTTCTCTAATAGTGAATTCAATTAATGTGTCTGTTACGCGACAATTTCACATCTTTCAACGGTTCATTCTACACGATCACCATAATTTCGATTTTTTTTTATTTTCAAAAGTGGCAGTTGTGACACATATGCAAATTAAAATCAGAGTCAATTCATTCATACTCAGCAAATTTAGTTTCCCGACATACCAACCATCATTTTACATTAAATACATAGGTATGTATCTGTACACTGTAGAGGGAGAATGAGAATGGGAAAAGTGAAGTACGAAATGAGGAAAACAATGAAAATTTGTAAATTTCCAATTTGTTACTCTCTATCTTTCATCTGGATGCATTACTGTAACAAACTTGTAGGTTGTAATCGTGGTAGTTGGTGCAGCGATAGTATAGTAGCAGTAGCAATGGAGCTTTGAAATTAACAATAATAATTACCATCAGATATTGCAGTTTCAAGGGATACGATAATGAGATAGATTTTCAATAGATATTGTTTCACTCTGCAGCTCTAGTCTACATTTAAAGTTTGTATAAATATGTAGGTAGGTATTGTATCTATTGCCCAAATGCACTTGGTACATTATTTATGTAGATGGCATCTGAAATAGTTTACACATGGAATGAATTGGCAGGTACGTGCGATCATCTATATATACACAGGTGGGACATTGTGAATTGGAAGACCTTGATGCAACTGAAACAGTAAAGAGTACGTACGTACGTGAACGGGGAATATTGCTGTGCTAATCGTAATCGTAATTCGTAATTCGTAATTCGTAATCGTGTGGGGCTACCAAAACCAAAATGAGACGAATGAATTGAAAGAATGAATGAAAGGGCATTCAAAAAATCAGCTAATCATCCAGAATCCTTCAGAGCAATAAACAATCTGAATTTCAATTGTCTCTAATGAGATGATTTCACTCTACACACATTGCTCTACTCTGTTTTACTCTGCTCTCTGCTCTCTGCTCTCCTCATGTTCATTTTCATTGTATGAGAGAATCACAAATTACACTTACATTTCGTTTGCAATCCTATCCTATCCATACAGTGCAATACAGTACAATACAATAGAACAGAATAGAATAGAATACGGTACAATGGAATATACAGGGAGGTAACTACGGATAAGGATAAGCAGTTACCACAATTCATATCCCACGTGCTTATCCTCAAGCAAAGACATTAGCAGTAGCCAGCACTGCTTGAGATTTTGCTTGAGATGAACGAAACCCTTTGCTCCTTACATGCATGTAATTATTTAAATTTCCATCATCCCTCGTTATCCTTATTCCTCGTCCTCGTCCACCGGCACCACGTACAAGTACCACACAACACAACACAACACAACAGAACGTACGCACATTTTTCTCATTTTCTAAGTAGGAGTAAATAGTGACTAGGTTTGTTCACCAGCAACTTACTTGTGACTCTCGAATAATTAATGAATAAAAACTCGAATCCCTATCCGCATCCCTGTTCCTATGACTCTATGACTATGACCACTTGACATCGCTATCGCTATCAAGATTTCATACATAGGAGAAGACACGAGGAGAAGGTCTAAATGACTAAATGTCTGCCTGTCTTACCTCGATGCAACATTCTAGACCTCAAAGACCCAAAAGCTCCCCCAAAAAATGCAAAATAATTTCACGCATCCTCCTATCTGTATCTGTCTTACCTTTGGCATTACTTTGTCACTGATACACTTGTGCGACTACCTTATTTAATTTCTCAATTTTACTTCCTTATCCCACAACAACCGCCACTCTACTCTGGCATAGTAGGCATACATAGTAGCTATTGAACCTTTCTGTCAACGTCAACACGAGCGAAATCAGCACAAACGTATTTGTATTCATTAGAATTACAAGTACAAGATTAGAACCCCCAGTAGAATTTACTATTAGAATGTATTAGATAGTCAACACAAGTTTCGCGTCGAATCAACAAGGAATCGAATGGCATAATTAAGCTAAAAGCATAACCAAAAGCCGTTCCACAGACGACAATATGACAATGTGATGACTATAATGTGATGGTTCCCTTTGAGTAAGTTCAAAGTATCTTACAACTATGCTATGTATTATAGAGGAACAAGTGGAGATAAAATAAAAATTCTGGTGACTGGCGACTGGTGGTTGTGAAGTAAAGAGAACAATGGAGCATCAATGTAGGTATTGGTATAGATACGTACCTCATAAATAGGTAATGCAATGAGTACGGTTGCTATTGGATCGGTGGCTATTTACTTGACTGCATTTACCTATGTATGTTCTTCCACCACAAATATTTGGACTGGGGATCACAAATTGTTATTGCTACCACGGCAACATGTGCATGTTCATTAAATAGCGATCAGACGTTCATCAGCGTCTCAATGATTCAATAATGAACACTTGAAAACCACCAGGGAAACATTCACCGAACACTTACCTACCTACCTACATATTTTTATTTCTGCTCACCGCTAAGAGGGTTATTAGACAACCACGGTGTAATTTTGGGCGTACCTTATTTCATTTCGTTTCATCTCGTTTCCTTGCGAACGTCTCAACGATCCAATAAAGTACAATAAGCTTTCATGCAATCAAAATCAATGCGATCGGCATGACAACTTTTCAATCTTCCATCTTGGTCTTGGACGAATTATTATATGTACAATCATTAGTATAAACGCCAATATAATAAATATGTAGGCAAAGATCATAAATGCTACATTTGTAGGTACATCGGTAAAGGCTGGTTTTGGTTTTGGTTTTGGCGTTGGCTTTGGCTGTGGCTTCCAATGCTTAGCCTTGTCTTCGCTTTACCTTCTTCTCTCTCTATGCCTTCCATATACCCATCCACCTCTGGCCTGCCTTACCTAGAAAATCAATGTAGAGTAATAGGGTTCTCGACTCACTCAACTCAATTCAACTCAACTCAACTCAACTCAAGATCTCAACCATGGTATTATTATGATGGTATTTGAAACAGTAAAAGAACAGTATCTTCAACTGATTTTCTGCAGGTATGATTTGCCATTATTGCACTTTACTCACATGTTAACTCTCGTTTTACACTCGTCCTCATCGCCATCAGCATCAGCATCAACATCACTAACACCATCAGCGTATCTTTATGTGTTTAGGGATGTAGCTGCAACATTTAGTGCTCGGTTTAATAGACGAGAACAGGAAGGATTTTAAAGTTGCACATGTGAGTCCATAGAAACCTACTGGTATCCCCATCACCAATAATTATGATAGCCATTGAGTTCAGACGTTCATGGATACCTACATTGGAGCAGACGGAAGATGCACACGGAGACGAAGGCTGAAGGTGATGATCCAATGCTTCTTGCCATGCCATGGTGTGGTCTTCCACCTAATGCCTATCTGTAATTCTGTTGTGGAGTTTTGTGCGTAAATATGAGAACGTAAGGGGTGATTTCCTCCACGTAGCTTGAGCGTATCTATGTTACTCGGATGCTAGGTTGTCGTGGATGATTGAGACTGAGCCGTAGACGTAACTCAAGTCCAATTCATTCCACCAGGTAATAATCATGATCATGATCATCATCATGATCATCATCATCATCTGCACATGAGATGGTCTGAGTTTGAGTGAGTTGAGTTGAGCTAGAGACACACAACTTGTTTCTCCTGTGATATTCGCACACACAGAGAATTCGGTCAAACGCAAGCGGAATTGAAGACAATAGTAAATAGCTTCGAGGACGAGGAGTTGTTTTCTCAACTTGTACGTATTCCTACATACACAGCTTCTTTCTGTATTATTGTACCTTATGTATTACCCAGGGATGCGATTTCCAATGCCATTCCGATGCATCTACATATCCCTATAAATCTGAACTGAGCTGAACTGTACTGTACCCTACTGTCCAAGTATTATACTCTATGTGCACCAACAGGTATCCTCGCATCATAATTGTACTGCTATGACGCTGACGCTGACTCTGGCTTTGGCTTTGGCTTTGGCTTGGTTGCACTGGCAGGTCTGTGTCTGTGTATAAAGGATGCGGCCGAACAAGAATGCATATCTACCCACTGCCTACAGACTAGTGACTAGACTGACTAGAGTACAATACAACACGACAGAGCAGAGAAGGATAGGAAGAACGAGTGCATATGTACGACTGCAATGCAATTATTGACCGTTGTCCAGATAAAGGGGGTCACGGTGCCTCAGGGGAAAGGTCAGCCGCATTAAAGTTTTATAGATTGACCCAATCCTTATTAATTCTCCTCCAACATTACATGCTTGCTTAGTACTCTATAACATAACGCTCGTGTGTAAACCTTTACCTACATACATATTAGATGAGCGTGAACGAGAGTCGTCTTTCCCTTCGACTTCATTCCTACTACGTCCACTACTACAGGACAAGACAAGACAAGACAAGACAAGACAAGACTCACACCAAGAGCAAAAGTTGAGTGAATTACGCTATACCCCGCTCACTTTGTGCAGTACCACAACACAAACTACGAGTTTGCAAGAGCAAGACAGATCCACTATCTCATGAGAGTATCTATACGATTACGCGATGCAATGAGGAACTTCATCCGGGATTTCAACTCAAACTCGTCAGATCTACGTCGGTGGAATGGTATCTTATGTTATGTTATGTTATGGTATGGTATGGTATGGTCAAGTTTGCTCTATGTATCAAGTCAGAGTCAGAGCTATTAAATGAGACAGTGCAGTGCAAATGCAATACCGTGTACGGTAATATCAGAATGAAAATCATGTGTGCAGAATCCTGACACTACTGACACAAGTAGGTATCTCTGTCTTGGCTAGGCTTGACTTAACTTAACTTGACTTAACTTGACTTGACTTGACTTGAATTGACTTGACTTGACTCTCAGTTAGCTCAGGTCTCTTCCTTTATAGGCATTTGTAGTCCACGTTGTCATTGATGGCTCAACAGTCCAAGGAACAGTCATGTCCATTCCAACAAATAACGAAGCGAACGACTACCCCACCCACAAACGACACTTGCGTGCATCATGTAATACAAATACTTTATACGAATGTAGTTTACTACTATTACAGTATTACTATTACTATTACTATTACAATTACAATTGCCCAGGTCTGCTCTGGTTTGATCTTGTCTTGTCTTGTGTAGTCTGGTGCGTTGGTCTTTGTATTTAAGTATACTTGAACCCTTATAGGAGGTTCAAGTACATATTATTATTATAGTAACGATTTTTATTCGGACCTACCTCCGTCTACTCTACTCATGTTATAGTTGGTAGTAAAAACTGGAATGAGAATACGATGAGACAACTGGGATTATGAAAGCTAATTTTGGTTATTTTTCATTCCTCTCTGTGAACATTGCCACCATTTTGGTTGACAGCCGTCAAAAGTACGACCACTCTATACAAATATATTATGTAGGTACCTACCTTTGAGTTGTTGCTCAGATGAAAGCATCTGAATTAACTGTTTACTGCACCGCTCTCATGTTTAGTTATTACTGATGCTGCCCCTAAACTGTAGGTACAGTCAGTGGAGAGACTTGTAGTAGTAGTAGTAGTAGTAGTTGACTTGGACTTGGAATTAGATTTCAGAATACATAATTCATTCATTTATCATTGCGTGTGCCAATTTTTCTTGCCTTTGCTCTGTGACTATATGTGGATGTGGATATGTGGACAGAATGGAATGGAATGGAATAGATTAGAATGATACCATGGAACTAAACTATTATGTACTAACTAATGGAGGGAGGTTTATAGGTACCTACTCCCAAAACATTACACACATGGCATTTCGTTACACATACTCTCTCAGCCTTTAGCTCAATAGGACTAGGTAAGGAATATTATGAAGGATTTGCTTGACTTGTGCTTTTGCATATTTCATATTTTTTGCATGAATGATACGACTCCTGTCGAATTCCAATTCCAATTCGTACTCATATTCCTTCTCTCGTGTTCGACTGTGCGCTGAATGTAAATCATTCTGATTCTCCACCTTGGAAACGTATTAAATTTGTATCTCTATTTTTTTGTTTTTTTTTCAAATGCTAACGACAACGACTAGGTACGAGTTGGAGTTGGAGTTGGAGTAGGAGAGGAGAGGAGAGGAGAACGAGAACAACTAACAAGCAAAGAGTACGAGTGGTGTATGGAAGTCATAATTTAAATGTGTCACACCATCCAAAAAGAATAATGCATAGAGAAAATAATGCTTCTATTTCGTATGCTAAGGTAGTATGTCTTTGTATTGTTACCCATCCATCCATTCGCCATTCTCATTCTACTCGGCTCATACATATTAAGTGTAAAACGAACCAGCGAATCGACATTGACAATTTGGCATGTTTTGTCAACACAATGAGAAATTTAATATTCATTTCATTTGGGATTTACAATCTACCGTCTACATGAACGATTTCCATTTTCAATTCACAATCTCTACACCTTTACAGTGCTTTACTTTGCTTTGCAAAGATCCAAGTCCAAGTCGAATAAGTAAAGCTGTTGAAAATTGTCATAAATGTACACCTAAATCAACAGTTTTTTTTTTTGAATTTCCACAAAAACAGACATTCCATGTTTTACATAAATATCAAAAAGACTAAGAAAAAAAGAATGGTGAAAGGAAAAAGTTGACTCAGCTGATCAAGTAGCAGAGGTAAATCATAAGCATAAATATAAACCATTACCAAATCATCCTTATTCGTTTGTGGTTTTTTGAGAAAAAAAATGTTGGGAGCAGAAAGAATTTGAGAAAATCATATTGATTATGGTAAAGACTGAAAATGTGGGTAAAAAAGTAAATAATGAGTCTGTCATGCGGCATAAAATCAACTCGTTACTTGTTCCCTCTACCTATATATGGTGGCAGTGACCTCATCAAGGACCACTGACGGTTCTCTTTTACTTGCATAGTGTACACTGTACTCCGTACATACCTTCCTATGTAGTATGTTGTCAGACGGTTCTCTTCTACTCTTCTCGTGTCGTCGAGTTCTATGCGAATATACAGTAAATCCGCTAGTGCTAGTAGCTACGACGGACGAATCACTGTGGCTATCATAAAATACAGCCATAACAATAAAAAAAACCAACACCATACCACACTAACCATTTCAACTTCGAACTTGCAACAGTACCTATTACATATGGGTAATTATTATATAAATACATAAACATGCATCCAGCAACAGCTCTTCTATGTAGGTACTTAATGTTCATATACGTATGTATATATAGGGAGTATAGCGTGATGTGAATCGGTCTTGTCTAATGATCTTTGAATGGAGCACATTTTATATATAGGTACCTAAATACACATATAATGTACAATAGGCAATATACCTACCTATTCTATTTTATATTAACCACCTGTGCATATTATATAAGTATAATATAATACTCGCTCCTTGCCATTTGCTATTAGTATTTGTTATTTGAAGTATTGAAATATTGTTTAGCTCCCTTGGAGGACTGGAGGCGATTAAAAATAAATTGACAATAATTATTATTCCTCAGTGTGCAAAGCAACACATGGAACACGCAGATAAATGATAAATGATCCTCACAATAAGACCAGAAGTTAAGACTGGTTGTTTGTTTTTTCCTTCTCTCTCTTCGCCTAAGTATATCCTACCCTTGCGTAGTTGCGTAACCCAACAAGAACAAGATAAGACAAGAGGAACATGAAAAGAGGAAGCTCATAGAAAATCATTATTATTATTACTAAACTGCCATGCCATGATGCTAACTATGTATCGATATCAAATGACTACCGCTGCTAATAATATTATTATTAGGTAAGTACGGTTCTTGGATATGA
This sequence comes from Ptenothrix huangshanensis, assembly GCA_036851915.1. Classification (NCBI taxonomy): domain Eukaryota; kingdom Metazoa; phylum Arthropoda; class Collembola; order Symphypleona; family Dicyrtomidae; genus Ptenothrix; species Ptenothrix huangshanensis. The sequence continues at coordinate 10,779 of JAAXYX010004397.1, forward strand.
TTTAAGTGTACTATAGTAAGTATATTAGTATATGAGTAATCAGCCCTTGCACATTCTCCACTATTCACTTTCGCTTGTATAGAAATCGCTTGAGCTGGTGACAAGAATAAAAAGTGTAAAAATACATATAAAATTATAAAGGGGAGTTAATTGTGTATGGCACAGAGAAAAAGAGGCCTTGAAATCAAGGAGAGCAAGAAAACGAAAAACGAGTGAGTGGAGTGGAGTGGAGTAGAGTACGTGAGAGATAGACATTAACTACACACGGATAGAGGGAGAGAGGAGAGACTCAATCATATACAGATAAAAGGATTCAAAGCTCAAGTCAATGTGAATTGAAACCCTTTAACAGTCTTCGTCATCATTATCATCATCATCATCATCATCGTCATCATCTTGAAAGCATGGGACACATATTTAGTGCTCAAAGTTAGCCTAGTTACATAGGTATATGTGGGAAATGGTAGTGTGACCAGAGTATTATTGTAACTACTCTCTTAGAGAATAGATTTATTGCATTTCTTTAATCACATGTCTATCAGGCTAAGATATCCATAGGGAGGTAGTTTGCTTTAGAATTGACTTTGGTTTTGGCTTTGGCTTTGGCTTTGGCTTTGAAATATGTGGACGGTGTTCGTGTGTGTCTGAAGTGTGGAAGTGGAAGGAAAGGCGTTAGGTTATGCAGCCCGGCCAGGTAACGAAGGAGTCACTTCCAAATGAGAATGTTCTGAACAACTCATTGTCCATTAGGTAACCAGACACACCCTGTAGCTCTGTCTCTGGCACTGACTCTGACTCTGACTCTGACTCTGACTTTGGCTCTGGCCCTGTCTCAAACTCTCCATGTCTCTCCTCTAAACGTCCACCAGATTTTGAACCTGGTCAAAAATATTTTCCACACTCAAGACTATCTGTACATAGAGCGAGCAAAAAATAGAAGGAAAGACGACGGCGGAAAGTATTTGTATCGAACAGGAAAGTAAAGGAGGTACGAACGAGCAGAGCACTCTCTTCTAGTAGCTTGCCTACTCACGAGAACGAGTAATGATTGATACATTTTTACAACCGTTTTGATCCAAATATACACATTTTTATGGGTATCCCATGCCTCCATCATTATTATATCCGTATTCCCTGTAGACATATTCCACCTTGTGCGCCTTCAGCTCATTTTTTTTCGTCCTTCCAAGAAGTGAACGAGAACAGGAAAACGAGCAGAACAAGCCCAACAAGGAGGACGAGGACCACGACTCACAAAAATCATGCGATGCGATACACACAGGTCTATGTATTTTCCTCCCCAATTCATCTAATCCTCAGTAACTGATTACCAATCCGTTTTCAACTTTGCTTTGAAAATATCATACGTACAGGTACCTACTTTTACTACCTCGTTGTAATTGTGTCCAAGTGTCAATGTCATAGTCACTCAAAACTATTGGGGCTTCTACTTCTGAAGCATCTAAAGTCGTGGAAAGTTTTTATTCCTCGTCAGTTGTCATTTCGAGAGTAAGGCACCGACATGAGCTTCTTGTATATACTACAGGGAATTTATTTGACAATGATCCAGATAAATTATTTAATGAGTCAGTGTACCTAAGTAGAGTCTGGCAGGTATCTACTACTCTACTATATAAAGTAAGTCACAATACCTATGCAA
>JAAXYX010004398.1:0-12437 GCA_036851915.1 Ptenothrix huangshanensis
TTCAACATCCAACATCCAAAATCCTACATGACCACTCATACATATACCAGCACTTGCACTAGTGTCATAGTCATAGTCATAGTCATATCTGCAGCCATGTCATAATCATACAGTGAGTTGCCAGTTAGTACTGAAGCACTGACTCAGTAACTACGGGGGATAAGGCATATAGCCACTCAACTTTTACGAATTTCATGTTCAACTCTTCATGGATGCGTTTCGGCTTTCGCTTTAACTTGACTCACTTGAATATGAGTACGGTGTGAATGTGGAAGTAACCTGGTTATGCGTGCATCTTCAAGTTCGGACTAGGATCTGATGTAATACATTTTCCATTACATTCTCTATACCTTTATATACATAGGATTACCTACCTACGAAACCAACGCAGAGATGCACACACACTCACTCACGTATGCAGGACGAATGCATAGGTAGGTTCGTTTATGTCTGGCCGCTTGGTGGGTGCTAATATACGTAGCGGTGTCTCACTGCCTTTTATCATTATTACACTCAAAGACCCAACAGCTTTAGCATTAAATACCTATATATTATAGGGGTATAGTATACCACAATACAATAGAATACAAAACAGTACAAAACAATACAAATGAATACATCCGAGAAGAAACCATATAGGTGTCCGGAGAAAAATACCAGAAAAAAGTCGTTTTTGGCTCATTTTTTCTTCTCCAACTCTTTCCCTTAATGCCTTGCCTTTGCCTTGCTTTATCATTAAGGCTTGGACTCGGTCTGAAAAATCTTGCAATCGTATCGCTCGTTCTGTAGACTGTGGCCGTCTCCTCCTCCTCCCTGGCTCTCCTTACACACATCCTATCATCATGGTCTGCATATTAAATGCTATACTATACTGCAATATGGTATAACATACCTTTCCACTATACAATACTCATTTTCATTTTCATGTGTTGGTTTTTGTGTTGTCTTCTTTCTTGTTTGTTGGTTGGTGGTGGTGGGTTTTTGGGTTGTTCAAGTAAATCTGTATTGTCTATTGTCCACTGTGTTCTAGGTTCACTTTTTTCCCTCTACACCACCGTACCGTCCTCCGTCCTACACTAGTAATAAGGCTGTGCTGTCAAGAGAAATGCAATGTAAATCCAACGCAACGGAGTGGAGTGCAAGGCAATGCAATGCTATGCAATGCTATGCAATGCAATGCAATACAATGTAGTGCAATGGGATGCTTCCTCTCTGCATCTAAGTTACTGATATGATGTGAGTTGCTTTAGTTTTTGCTTTGTCTTTGGCTTTAGACTTGGACTTGACTTGTTTTTGGTTTTGGGTTGGGATTGGAGAGCCCCAACTGAAATTGTCATAAAAGGGTGTAGTTTACATGCACATCCCAAATTCAATGTTGTGCATATGAATAAATTATAGGTCTCCAGAACGCACACATTTCGATTTCGGGGCATTCGCTATTCCTCTGGAAGTACTTACACCTAGGTATGTAAATGGATCCAGATCCAGATCCAGGTCCAGGTCCAGGGTTTACATATTATGGACATGGGCAAAGGATATTATGACATGGTATCAGTATAGACATGGAATTGGGAAAGTAGGTAGCATGTTGTAATGTCTTACATACTTTGTTGAATGCTAGGGAATGGATGGAGAGGAGACAGAAAAAATGGACGAATGAGAGCGAAAGTTTTGCTTTTACAATCACAAGACACAAGATGTATGGACGGAACCTCATAAAATTCATGTCATAATGGAACTCTGAACAGTCTCAACTCCTTTTATTATTGTACTTTGTAGTTTCTACTGCCTTCTAACTTCCTAACTTGTTACATTCAATGGAACATGTAGGTACAGACATAGGGACACACATCCCTACAACTGTAGCTCTAAACTACAAACTACTGCCAACTGCTACTACATCTTTTCCTTTTGTCCCACAAATCTTACTTATTCTATATTTGTATCCGTTCCCATATCCATATCCTTATCCATATCCACATCGACAATCACAGCCACAGCCACAATCGTCTCCATATAACTGTACATACCACAGTTTAAGACACTAAAGCAGTGCAATTCAACCGAAATGGGAATAGAAATGGGATGTCGTATTTGTCCTCTATACTGTCCCAGTGAATACCCTCGTACGTCATAACACACACGGTATGTATATCGTGCTATATCTACATACATAGTCCACTTTAAGACTTTAAAAAATATGTGGATTCCTTATTCCTTTTCATCTTCATCCATTTATTTAGTCATGCCATACCATGTCATGTCATGTGCGTGCTACTCTGCTATGTACATACTCGCACGCATCTAGTCCACACATGCTTCATGATTCCCTTTTATTTGCTTATAAGAATCTCATAGAAAAATTCAAAATCAAATATCAAATCCGAGGTTAAGAGCAAGAGCATGAACCTCTGTGTAGTAATAACACGGAGGACGATGAGAGAGAGAGAGAGAGAGAGAGAGAGAAGTGAGTGTGACTTCCATTTCCATTTCCATCTTAACGTAGGTACCACTTTCGACGCTGTAAATACATACATCAATACACATCAGTCCAGTGTAATAATGATGTAATACGAACACAAGACGTACAGGGGTCACCGAATAGGAGGGAGTTTCTGGTAAGTGTAAGTGTGTGTGTGTGAGCCATATCGGTTAGAATTTTATTGGAAAACACAAGGAAGTTGATATGATGTTGATCGAGTCGAATAAGCTGGTCTGGTCTTCTTGAGCTTAGTTGGGTTGAGTTGCGTTGCGTTGCGTTGCGTTGCATTGCGTTACATTGCGTTGTGAGTCAAGTCAAGGCAAGAGAAAAGAATGGGCTAGCCTAGCCTAGTAAAAAAAACTAGAGAAAAAACAAGAAGGAGCAACTAACTTGAGACACATAAATAACAACATGCAGACACTCTCACTGGTATTATCGCTCCGTCCACGTCCAGAAAAGGCAAAATGAAAGAGACACAGGGGCCAAATTCAGAGGGATACAATAAAACCCATATACACTTCCTTATAGCATAGCCGCCAAAGTTGAAAGTTGCCTTGGCTAGTCTTGACTTGACTTGACTTTAGCTTCCAGTAGACTTGAAGCACAAGTTGCAAGGACCAAGCCAGGCAATCCGTCCAAGAGCAAGAGCAACAGTTCGACTTGAGTTCAGCTTCAAGTCTTCTTCAACAGTCTCGGATTCCAGAAGCTTTGCATACCACACCATACCAGACCAAAGCATAGTGTAGCATACCAATCCATACTATACCAGGGATAATGACATCGCATTGCATAATATAGCATGACTGTTGCAAACGCTAGGAAAGCCAAAACCGATACCGATACAAGATTCTGATTGTGATTGTATGGAATGAAATGAAATAAAATGAAAAAAGTTGACAAAGAAACGAGAACAAGTTTAAGAAGTGGAGAAGAAGAAGAAGAAAAGAAATGGTAAGTGATGGTGATGGTAGTGGTGCTGATGCTGATGCTGATGCTTGTACTGTACTTGTGATCTGACTGGAGTATGGATTTGTAGCTGGACGTGGACTTAAACTTGGACTTGGACTTGGACGTGGTTGTTGCTTCATCTAATCCATTCCTATTCTTTTAGCTTGCTGTAGTAAAAGTTAGAGTATAGTCCTTTCCAAGTTCAGTGATCGATGCTATGCAATGGCTGGGATAAATTCTCCAGCAATTCATCCTTCCATCCATCCATCCATGTAATTCATTTTCTCTCCGTCTATATATACTCTTCCACTCGATCCAAATCCAAACCCAAGTCCAAATCCAAACCCAAACCCAAGCTACTCATCAGTTGACCATTTCGATTTAGATTAAAACCTTGCACCAGGCAACTGGAACTACGCAATAGCAATAGCAATAGAAAGAGCAATAGCAATAGCAGAAACACGAGCAAGAGCAAGAGCAACAGTAGACTCACAAAGGCCAGCAATACTCACACAGTCCATAATAATAGTGTTCAGTCCCTCATGAAAGTAGTTGCTGTAGTCTGTTCCGCAGAATCTAATCTATCATTCACACTGAACAGTTGATGGGGCAGTCAATTGTCAAAATAAAATAAACTACTATCATCATGTAACTATGGATGCCCACCTAATCTTCTCTTGTACCAACACCACCACGTAGGTATGCACCTTTTAAATTAGAAACTGAGCCAGTTCCTTTTCTACAGATTCTCGGATAGTTCTAGTCCTCGTCCTCGTGTCATTATTGAATAGGAATGAATGGAGGTTCTCCGCTTCCTTTATTTACAAGTGCTTGTCTTCGCCTACTTGTTCGATTCCATTTTTATTGAACACTATTGGATGTGAAGACAGGAGACGGGGACGGGAGTCGAGCATTGACGGCAAAGATCTAGTCAAACCAGACCAGACCGAACTCAATCATCACATCACCATCACCACCACCAAAAGAAGGATTGAAAGTGCGGAACGAGGATGAAACTGGAATGGATCACGCACGAAACAATTTATTTTGCACCATTTGATTTTTCTCTTCATAATAATTCACTGTGTGTACATACACACAATGGAAAACCAGATCTTCTGGCTTATAATGAATTTGTTTATAGGTATGTAATATCTTCTAAGCATTTCGTAACTTAATCTCGTTTCCAATGAAAATTCGACAACTAGATGAATGCTAAACCCCACAAACAGTCCCCCAAAAAATTATATGTAAAGGCCATCCTATATGTACATAATCTACAATACCTGCAGCTCAGATATATATATTTTTAATAATAAATGAACATCTCGGTACATAGTTGGTTGGTTACTTGTTTCGTTGGCGTTGGCCTATGTCCTGCTTAAGGTGAGTACGAATGGTCAATGCAATGGTAATGGTAATGGTATGGTATGGTATGGTATGTTATGGTATGGGATTAAACAGTATGGCATGGCAATGGCATGGTTCCAAGATGGACTCTACATACCTACATAGGGCTAGGCACCACCACTAAATAGTGTGCAGATAAAGGTGCGATGCAACCATGAAAGCACTACGAAGCAACATTAAGTTCAGAAATCCTAAACTCGTTTTTGTTCCTACTTTATCATTGTTATCTGTAGGGCAGTAAGGATATTTATTATTAATTCGAAATGGATGAGGAGGATGCCATTAAAATTAAAGAGCACTCTTATGACTTCATTCCATACCCATACATACCTATAAAGCAGGTATTAGTATTAGTCTAGTCAATGTAAATACCTATAGGAAGTCTACATATCCTTCCCTAATCCATCTAGATTTATCAAATTTCTTATAGGCATACATATGTACCTATAGATAGCTATACCAACTCTTGCCCTTATATGTATACATACTTTGGAAGCTCTGAGTCGAAAGTTACTCAGTGGATTATTTTGGAAATTCGAAATAACTGAGTAAATAGGAAATTGTCCGTACTATTGTAGTTTTGTGGTGGTTGGGGAGCACGGCCGTGGCCATGGCATGGAATGGCATCACATCATGGACACGGGGATGGACATACGGACAGACAAAGACGCAGATAGTGTGCGTACAACTATAATTGAGTTAATCGCAATCGCCCAGTTCAAGTGAAGAGTTGAACTGCTCACAGGAAGTGTGTAAGTTGATGGAAGCACCTCTTCTGTTCAAAGGACACGAGTGGAATACGGATAGGCAGGGCATCGAAATCCACAGCCAAAGCCAAAGCCAAAGTCAGAGCCAAAAGGAAATCTACATTGGACGATCTGCATCTACATCTACCTATCTACCTACATAATGTGTGTCTGTGCTCTCCTCTCTCTCCTCGACTCTCAGTCTACGTAATAATAGAAAGGAAAAAAGCTCGGAGCGGTGATGGCTGGAAGTGAACGTGAACATGTTTGGGAGTGCATACCAGTGCGATAGGATGAGATGTGATGCGATGCCAAGCAGGCAATACATTTGAAATGAGTGTGGACTCACATGAGGAAAAAACAAGTGCCTAGGCAGAGCCAAAGCCAAAGCCAAAGCCAAAGACAAGTATGAGTACTCAAGTGCGTATGTGCGTAAGGAGATAGATAGTGGGTATACATGGAAGTGAGAAGGAAGAGTTATGCTGTCTGTCTCGTATCCAAATCCAAATACACATTGAAATACCCACCTACCTCCTCTTTAAAGTGCGGATGGCGGATATGAATGTGTATGTGTAGACCTTACGCAGTGTACGCACAACTAAGAACCAAAGAGGGAAGAGAGGCGAACAGATACATAAATGTGTAGACGCATCCATGCATGCACGCATCAACAACATCAACATGAAACCATGAAGCTTGGGGAAGAAGCTCAAAAAACTCCAACTCCACGTGTAAAAGGTCAATTTGGACGAAGTTGTCCTTAGAGAAGAACTCTGAAGCAGGAGCAGCAGCAAGAGCAACCAACAACAACCACAGCCACAGTCAGATCAGTCGACGTCGACGTAACATATAGTTACTAGGAGGAGCTGCACAGCACATCACCGATCAACATTATTCCATTCCAAGCACCACCACCTCACTACTTACTTCCACTACCTACAATATCTTTCTTCTTTAAGCCAAACCAAACCAAAACCAAACTAAACCATCCGTCCATATCCATACTTTCCTCTTCTTCTATATGCCCTCTGACTCTGACTCTGGCACTGGCCCTCATTCTGGCTCTCACTCCAATCCAACATCCAACCCAATACAGCATTCCAGTGAAACCGTCTATTACCGAAACTGCAATGAACTCTTGCAACTACAACTCCCCAAACAACTACCAACAACCAGCTAAATTATTATTTTCATTTTTATTGCTACAAACACAAACGCAGGGACAGTCGGATTCGACATTCGACCAAACCATCCTTTCCATTCAATTTTCCGCATACATTACACCACACTTTACATCTAATTTACTCTACTCCCAGATTTCGTATTCACATCTTTCAATTCAATAATTGCATTCGCTCTCTTAGATGCTCCAGTTTTTTTACACTCTTCTTATTTATGTACATATCTCCTTCTCGTTAGATATTCCCTTCCTTCTTTCAATTAAAATGATTGTGATGATGACAAGGTTCCACTTGTGAATGCTTATGGGATCTCCACCATACATAAATACTAATACTGATACCTACATACGGTTGAATGCTGGAACACTATAAATCTAGAATAGAGATTGAGATTGAGAAGTGTTCCAAAAAAGAGAAGAGGGGAGAGAGTGAGAGAGGGGGGCGTTAACCCAGAACCAAACTCACAGTTGTAATCACAACTTTTCTGGAAGATACATAAAGAATGTGAGGAGAGATTGAAGTAAGAAAATAATCAGTCAAGTCTCAAGTCACAAGTTGCATTCGCCTTCGTCTTCGTCTACGTCTCCGTGTTTCAGAACTGTTGGTCGTGGTCGTAGTCGTAGTCGTAGTCGTAGTCGTAGCCGTAGCCGTACTGGTTACTGGTTACTGGTAATAGACCGGGGAAGACAAGAGAAAAAAGTCAATGAAGGCATGGCACATGAAGACATGAAGGGAAGGGAAGAAGAAAGGAAGACGAGACGAGGGAAGGCAAGGCAAAGTAGCTGAGAGACTTGATTTTCTCACGAGAAACTGCACGGTGCACCGTGTACAAATACACTTAATGCACACATAGATGATCGTTATTACCTGCTCAAAAACTGTTCCCTTGTCTTGTCTAATCCACATCCACGGTTGTGTGCGGAGTCCAAGTCAAAGTCAAAGTCGAAGTCGAAGTCGAAGACAAAGTCGACATGGACTCGGAGGACGAGATGACTTTGACGCCGACGAAGACCAAAGACATACCAGACGAAGGCGAAGACTAAGACGAAGACGAAGACGAAGACAAAGACGGAGAAGAACGTGCAGTATGAAGGAAACAAGATATACATTGGCGAGGCAAGGAGAGCAAGAGGACAGGCTGGAGGCAATGGCAATGGCAAGCAAAGCGATGCAAAGACAAGACAAGGCAAGGCACGGAAATGCATTGAGTGTTGGTCGGTTTGGTGCTAGGGCAATGGGAGTTGAGAGTTTGCTTTTCAAGCCCATCTTTTGTAGTTTGAATCCATGGTTAGTGTTAGTGTTAGTACTTTAGTAGGCAGATTGGTTCGTTTGGTTTGGTTTGTTGTGCGTGTACATATTTACTCGTGGCTAGGTGCGTATGTAATTTCCTTGTAGTTTGCCTTTCCTCTAGTTTCCCTCAGTCTCACTTGACTCTCTTTTCTCTTGACTTGGCTTGGGTTTCCTTCGCCTTGCCTTTCCTCCCTGGTCTGGTCTGGTTTGGTTTGGCTTGGTTTGTTGGCATTCCCGTATTCCTACTCCTTCTCTCCCGTCATTCACCATCACCATCGTTTAATAGTGGAGTTTCGGTGCGTTTTCCTTTGCCTTACCTTCCCTTCCATCTCCCTCCTGTGCGTTGAGAGTTTCGTCGAGCTGAGCTTCGTTTCGTTTCGTTTGGTTTGATGGTGGTAATCGTAGTGGTGGTAACTCTTCCTCCCCCGCACGTGTCGACAAAGTTCAATGTCCCTCAGCCGTATGTACTGTCCTGTGATGGGTGAGAAGCGCGTGAGTTGAGTCAGAAATGCGTATGTGCGTATAGTTAGGTGCGTAGACAGTGAGAGGGATAGGGAGGAGATATGCGTCGATATGCGTAGATAGTGAATGTTGAATGTGGGAGAGGAACGCGTTTTACTTTGTTCCACCACTTCCACTTCGAGACTTCCACTTCGACTTCGACTCCTACTTGCAACTATGTAGTAAGTGAGACAGACGAACAACTACAGCTTAACAAGTATACACAACTATGATCGCCATATAGCCAGTCATTCAACCATGTATCCCGATCTGTCCCTATAGACATATACCTATATGTGTGTATATCCATGCCGTACGCAATCCACGACCCAAACCCAAGCCCAAATCCAAATCCAAAGCCAAAGCCAAAGCCAAAGCCAAAGCCAAAGCCCAACTCAACGCACAATCCCATCTACTAGCTAACTGCATTATATTTATGCGTGTGTGTGCGGATAGTGGATAGTATGGAACTCCCGCATATCTCCGACTATGAAGGAGAAATGAAATCCTCACGCAACCGTCGCATCCACATCCCATTCCATTGCATTCTATTGCATTGCATCTCCTCTTATTCTCTCCTACTCAACACTCTCATACATACGCACCGAACATACAGCACACATACCTACAATACATACAACACACTCACATACATTCAACTTTTTATTATTCTATAAACCAATGTGCCAAGTCAAGTTAAGTCAAGTCAAGTCGAGAAGAGTAGAGCCAAACCAAGCCACGCCAAGGCAAGGCAACGCAAGGCAATTTAAAGGCAAGCCAAACCAAACCAAACCAAGCCAGCCCGTCCTATCCTATCAATCTGGTATTGCTATCTAACTTTTCGAGTACGGATGTATCTGCGTCACTATTAAAATCAGGATGGTGGCTCGACAGCCAAGAGTCAGGAGAAGACAACTGACAATAATTTGAATCCCATGCCATACCAAGCCATACCAGACCATGCTGCACCATTCCATCCATTCCATCAGACACTACTATACAGTGTTACGCCAAAGGATCGAGATGGAAAGCATCCATGCCATAATAATGAAATGTTTAGCAACTCAATACTCAACTCATACTTGACTATGCGACTTTACTTGACTCCACTTGGTGTGACACGGCATGGTGTGNGTTACGCCAAAGGATCGAGATGGAAAGCATCCATGCCATAATAATGAAATGTTTAGCAACTCAATACTCAACTCATACTTGACTATGCGACTTTACTTGACTCCACTTGGTGTGACACGGCATGGTGTGGTCTGGTGTGGTCTGGTCTGGCCTACCCTGCCCTGGCCTGGCCTGGTCTGGCCTGGTCTGGTCTGATGTGGCCGGTTGGCTACTATGTATATATCGACACACGCAAGATACACCAGAAGAACATCACAACTAATAATAATCGCACACACAACCAAATTACACATGGAGACAATGCTCTAATGAACACATGTTCGTGGAAGTGGTCCGTTTGCATATTCTCAGGACTACCATTATCAATTAAAGAGGCGGATCTTCATCATACGTTCACTTGATCATTTGACTTGACTTTTTCGCATCCATCACCTCGTCCCCACCTCTCTCTCCTTCCGTCCACACTGGCATGGCAATGACAATGACAATCTCCCATCTACATATTTGATGCGTTCCACAAGATAATGTACACATTACAATCATCTATGGAAGCAGTGCTGATGGATGGATGGATGGATGGCAATGGCATGGACAAGAAACATGGATGATTCTGATTTTGATCACAAACTTGCCTCCGATCTTTTCACTTGACATCTCTCCACAGACCGGCTTCATCTTGATTTGATTTTGATGCAAACATTTTTAGGCAGTTTCTTTAATAGTCGTTTGCATAGCTTTGATTTTCCTTTTGATTTTGCCTTTGTATATGCTTTTGCTCTGACTCTGGCTCTTGCTTCAGCAACATTACTCCCCATGTGTCCATGTAATTACGCTTAGGTAGGTAGGTATAGTGATACCAGGACCAGTAGGTGTGTGTGCAAAGGCACTTATTACCACACGAGTGTTCTTTCTGCTCCATACTATAGCGCTTTAGTACTTTGCTTTTGCTTTGCTTTTAGTGCGATGTGTCCGTCGCCGTTTGTTTATGTGCAGTTTAGTGTTTTCCATGGATTACTGCCCGTATAGGTATAGTCTGTAGAAAAGTGCGTGAGTATGTACCTACCTACATATAGATTGGACTTGTTGGAGGATGTACCGCATCATAATCTCATCCCATTGGTTCGCACCATTACGGATTATGCATTCTTCCATATGCATATTCTCCGTGTGTTTACGCATTACGCCACACCACGCATAAAAGTACGATGCGAGTACAAGCACAAGCACAAGTACAAGTACTAAAGACTATGGAGAAAGAACTGGAAGATATTGAAGAGGAGCGAAGTACTAGAACTAGAAGTGGAAATATGCAGGAGGTATGTTGTATGTTGTAAGTGTAAGTATTAGGAATACTGGCACTGGCACTGGCACTGGCTCAGTAGGTGCGTGGAGAGTAAAGGGTAAGTGCGTATGGTATGTAATTGAAGGGAACGAATCGAATGCATTCAACTTTTCTTGCCATTCCCTTTGCTTCACGTCTCAAGTCGAAAAAGTCATATAACACACAATTTCATTCTATTTATTCCTGTAGATATTTTGTTCCAGCCGATTTTTTTGTCTCTCCTGGCTCATCATACACAATAGAGTTTATTGCCTCCTCTATATCTCCCACTGTTGGATATGCACGGGCTCTTGGAAATAGATTGTGTCTATCTGGTATACCACATTTTGTGGGGATCATATGGGGGGATATTGCGTCGTTGTTTGTCACGTTGGCTCTTGGTCTTCGAGTCGGCTGCGTAGCCTTCATTGCGTTCCATCTTCCATGGCATGGTATGGTATGGCATGGCATGGCATTGTATACACTTTTGCATTCATTCTCCCGACCAGACCAGACTAGTGCATTGTGGGTACGCAATGTACAATGTACATTGTACTGTGAACTGTACTGCACACATTCTGATAATAGTGTTGCACACGTTTGTTAGACTTATTAAATTTCGACTGTGCTTTGCTTTCCTTGGCTTGGCTTGCCTTTGATTTCCTTTGCTTAGCTTTGCTTTGCTTTGCTTTACTTTACTTTACATTTATTTCTTCCTAAACCCTCTCCACGGAGCCTCACTCATTCTTCATCTTAGCTTCTTAACTCAAGTTTGCTCACAAACAACACAAGCATACGGACTGCACTGTGATCGCACAGTCACACGTATAGGTAGGTATAGGTAGGTACTTTATGCACGGAACTGGATGAACTCGGCTCACATGAGGATCACGAGAACGGGGTAAGCAGATTATTTTTTTTCGCCTGTAAATATGCGTAATGTATACTTTACTGACTCACTGACTGCTTTCTGTCTCATGGTATTACAACTGACTGTCTCACGGATGGAACAATTTACTTAGGGACTTGTCAAGTATCTTCGTATCTCTATCTCTCCTTATATCTCGTGTGTATATCTTCTGCAATCTGATTCTAATGTTTGTCTTGTCTCTACTGTCTTTTCGTTTGTCTTGACTTACTTCACTTTGCTTAACTTAGCTTCGTTCAGTATACATAGTTTGGCTTGAATTGACTTGACTTGACTTGACTTGACTTGGGTTCCTTTGCTTTCGTTGGGCTTGGTTTGGCAAAGGCTACTGCTTCTGCATACATTGTACATTGTATGTAGGTAGGTATGTTTGAAACTATCTACATATGTAATATGCTATTAGTATCTGGCGCCGAGCAACCTAACTTTCTTTACGCACGTTCACCATTCTACCATTCGTTCAACTTTTCCACTTGGTCCTACAATAATTGGACAT
>JAAXYX010004399.1:0-12436 GCA_036851915.1 Ptenothrix huangshanensis
AAAGATGAAAACTCTTACCAAAACTCAAATGTCACTCCAGTAACTTGTGCTCTACTCTGTCTCAAGTATTTGCAAACTATAGTTAGAATTTCTATGTAGGAACATACATACCTACATAGTATGGGTCTATGTATATCTAGTTATTAGGCGATACAAAGTGTGTGCGTGTGTACTGTGACGGCTCAACGCTCATTTTCATATAATTATGTAGTCACTCAGACCAAACATTATGTTGTAAGACTATATCACAGTGACAAAAAAACGCCTGGCTTTTGATTAAAAAATTTAATTTGAGCTCCAAAAAAACCTATGCACGCACTAAATTGCTTTCCTCTATGAATGATCCAGTTGGTTGGAACATGGTACATGGGTAATACGTTGATTACAGTGCAGTAATAATCAGTGGGTAAAATCAAACCTGGCCAATTATAATTATTTTTTTATTACTGAAATATACAATTATATTCAATTCCATCCACGATCTTTCCTTAGTCCCAGCCACTAAAAATAAAATCGGGAGTTACTGGAGCTTATCTGGAATGGCCTTCTTTGAAATTGTCTGCGTCTGGTCTGGGTTTCATTATATACGCCCATCTCTGAATTACTTCTATTTGACTCATGATCTCTACAATTATTAGATTACAAATGTAGATACAAGGAGTAGAGTCACACTATTCTACAGTAGGTAGGTACGGTGCAGTATTCAGTATAGTACTTGTACTTACGTAGTACAACACAATACACTCTACACGACAACCCACGAATATATAGATAATAAATAAAATACGCTTTGAATAGAGAAAGAGAGCCAGAGCGAAAGTGTGTATGTGCTAGGCGAGCGAGTCATCTGGCTCTTAAGTGTTGGTGATTTCACGTGAGATCAAAAAAATGATCATAATCATATACTGGGATAAAACCATAAATTGATTTTACTTTCTCTTCCATAGGAACCCCGTATAAACCTCTCATAAATCAATTCCGAAATAAAATGTCCATTTATCCAAAGAGAGCCAAGCTATTGTGCCGCATAGCCTATCAATTCCATCTCCATGTATTTCTCTGTATACCGACTTGCCCTGCCTTGCCTCACATTGATGACTTGGAATACCATGCAATTTCCCATGAAGAGGAATAGCCTTCAAATTTACAAGTAGCATAAACTAATTCTAGTTCATAGTCCCTCACACTTGAATCCTTAAATTGTCTAGTGCAACATAACACAGTTACAGTTACACTTACTCTCCCAATGTGACCATGGCTGTCTATATCTGTCTCTCTGTGGATGTCTATTATGTCTATGCTTTGACTTTTACTGCCAGTAATTCCATTTGAATTTAGAATCATTCTGATTTTCTACATTTTGTGGAGAATGTCTGCTTGGTTGTCTGGCCCTGGTCCTGGTCCTGGTTCTGATCCTGATCCTGGTCCTGGTCCTGGTCTGTGCCTTACCATTACATTACCACACGATACCAACACCAAGTGATGGTTCCCATCTAATTGTGAGTGCATTCATACAACTTTAGCTGTTTAGCTAACATGTTTTATTCATTTTCCGTTATTCATGCCATAATTTCCTATAGATATATACACGAAACATTAAATATGAAAAGTTTTACACCACAGTACACCACATCACACTCCATGAGCCTAATGATACATAAAGCCCTAAAATCCAAAGCTTACAAGCTGGTTTCCTTCATCTCAATGCTGTAGTAGACGACTACCCACACGAAGATATACACATACACACATGCACACACATAAACACATAAATGTATCCGTCCAGACAGAAATGATCAGTTTTTTTCCCGAGCTAAACAAATACATATATTCGATAAAATAAATAATGAAAGTAAATTATGCGTGTACACTCACTTGTTTCGTACTGACGGTCATGGTCACAGGGGTAGATCGATTGAAGCTAAAGACACGACGAAAGTTGGGCCACTTGGGTGTTGAGAAGGATGACAAAAACGATGCTTCAGAGGGTTTATCCTTTTCCAAAACTTCTGTAACTGTCACAAAACTAGAGTCATTCTCCAATCCCAATCCAGGCTCCTTCCCTTCTTTAGTCTCCTTCTTCAAACTATCTTCGTTCAGTAGCTCCTTTTCACTTTTATAATCCTCATTTTTACCCTTTTCCTGTATGCACACCAAGTGTTCCAATTAATACAACTTCAGATCAATTCACGTACAAGATTCAATTTAGTTTCCTTAGAAAAAACAACCAGCACAACACAACATCACAAATTCACAGCTTCGAGAATGCTTAGACCCATCAATTTTCAAGAGCAATCATCATCATTACCCCGACTTTTTATCTCTCAAAAGGCATTTTACACTACTACTAATTTGCTTTTCATCCTCGTACAATACAATGTTGAAAAATGTAAATTTTTTAAGGAAGTTGAGAAATTGTAAACACTTGTTTAGGATAGAACCACAAGTTAAGCCCACTGTATCATGATCACGGTGCCATCTCAATTCCTCATTCCTTCAAAGGAAGTGTATAAAAGTACCAAAGCAAACTGCTGATATTGATGCTACTTGTCCGGTCCTGATTGAAATCCTACACTTATACTGAAGCTCTAAACAAGGCTTGAAACATTTGATGACAGTCCAGAGGAAGTAATGGTAGTTGTGAGTCGTCTCACTAGGAAAGGAATGAAAAGGCAGTGCTAAGCAACTATACTAGAAGCACTGGAGTCACTAATCACTTTTCAGTTGATATTTCAATGCTGAATGATGGATTTAATTGGGTGTAAATTTGAAGAGCACACTAATTTCGTATTGGATTTCTCAAAACACCCAGGGAAAAAAATCCATTAGGAATTGAGGGAAAGGAAAACACGGTTAAGTAGTACTACGTCTCCTTCCTGAACGTCTTGCTAGTCAGTACTCAGGAGTCTTGTTAACCAAGCAACCAGGTCCAAGTCAAGGAAATATGTGCCCAGCTGCTCGTTAATCTAACCCGTGATTTAAATCTAAGAAAGGGAAACAAAGCCAGCGAGCCAGTAGATTGGATGAATGCACCAACTTGTACAATGTAGATCCAAGTCGTAGTCTTCACTGATATTGCCCATCTTGCTCCGAACAAAACGAAACCAAAGTCAAAGCCTGAGAGGAAGGGAAGCAGGAGAAAACAAGAACTGAATACTGAAATTAGTAATTCGATCTCAAACCATCCCAGCCAACCCGTCAGCCCGTCAGCTAAGCCCAGCCAACTCAGACCAGGCCTTATCATGAGTATCATATCATGCAGTAACGATGATCGTATCGTTTATAAATTAGCTTGTTTACCATGCATTTCAATGGGAGAACAATACGAAAGGATTCCCTTCCTGTCAGTGCACTCACTCCGATCACAGGATCCTTCATCACAACATCAATAAACAGGGAAACTATCTAATTGGGAAATGTGCGAGTGCTTAAAACATTATAATAAATCTCAGGCCATTAGACTCTTTCTGTAGAAAATTGAGCAAGATGAGTATATCTTCGACTTGTTCACATCTCCTCAGTCCTATCTTTACCTTGTTTACAGTTTACAGTTTGCAAATGCATCTCGTGACATGGCTTCTTTATATTATATCCTCCTTTGTTAGGTATAACCAACCCACCAACTACCAACTAAACTACCTAATATACACACATAATTATATATACCAATATATATATCACCGGTACAATATTCCTCCTACCACTACGACTACCTATCTATGTATCCATCCGTAGGGAGGTAGTCGTCAGTCGGTAGTCGGTAGTCGTACTATCTGTACAGTCGTAGTTAGTGTTGTGTTGGTTTGGTTTGGTACTGATGCCTACCATAGATTGCAATTTTCTAGATACTCCATCCTCATGCTTTGTCTTCCTACTTGGGATCTGGTGTCGAAACTTGTCCACTATTTCCACCACCACACGCTTAAATACTGATTTTGTAAACCCAGTTTCTTGGACCAACAGCCATCAATTCACAAACCATTGTGCATGACTATACAAATACTTACTTATGGCATGAATGCATTAATGTATTGTACCTAAGTCGGATCATCATCACCAAACCATCGCATCGCATCGTGATCATCGTCGTCTTCCTTTTCTCCACATAAAAAACACAAATCTGATGACTAATCATAAAAGTTGCAAATTTTGGTCGTGATATGTCGCTATTAAAATCATCGACTGATAAGTCAGAACAGAAGGATGATGTTGATGGTTGATGTGGAAATGAGCACAAGCACTCATTAACAACTTACTACGCCACGACTATGACACTAACTCTGACTTGAAACTGACTGATAAATCCAATCTTGGTTTTATTTTATTTTATACATACTTACACGAATACCCATTACTTCCTACAGTAACTGACAAACTAGGTAATTACAGATTCTTTATAATACATACGAAAATATTAACTCACGTTTGCACAATTTCCTCGTATTATTGTCAACTTAAAAATCGTCTCGAGGCAATACCCTATTCTATTGTGTAGTGTAGTACGAGAAGAAGAAGAAAAACTATAAATGTCACTGTCAAACATCAGCCATCAGCTGCAATGCAGTCATGTCATATTATAGCTTGCTTTAAGTGTTTTCTGTGTACAAGTACGAGAAGAAGAAGAAAAACTATAAATGTCACTGTCAAACATCAGCCATCAGCTGCAATGCAGTCATGTCATATTATAGCTTGCTTTAAGTGTTTTCGGTGTACCTACTTGACTAGTACAGGCTCAGGTATACGCAAACATATACATATATCCTTGTTACAAATGCATACATACCTGGTACTGGTACGATCACAAAATAAACGCACGAACCGATGCTTTAAATTTTAAATGCCGTCTTAAAGTAATACAGATGATCATCATTACTCTTAATCCACTTTTTTTTATTTATTTTGAAAACAGGAGTATGTCGTTGGACAAACAAAATAAATAAACAATGGAAATTCAGTGAGATACAAAAATACAAGGAGGGAAGGACAGTGACAACGACAGGACAGTGGCAGTGGCAGTGGCAGTCTGCTGGGGAAACTAACAGTATCAAAAGCGATTATAATCATTACAATTACAAATAAGTAGAATGAACACCAATAATTACTGTAGACGGTAACACATTCATTTTAGCCGACGTGATGTCAAGTCAAAGCCGGTAAAGAAACTGAGCCACTTATATCTATATAGGGCTACCTGCTATTCGCGTAATTATATAGGGGCAATTATATTCTAGTATTGTATTGTATTGCTTATTGTTAGATCAACATGATGCGTCCAAGCCAAGCCATAGCAAAAGGTAAGTACTACGAATTAAGTCAAGACTTATATGTTACGACCAAGTAAAAAATGTGAATGCTCAGCATAGTAGTAGGTACATATAATTACGGATAATTATACCAACCAACACAAGCACTATTTTTTCCCGAGTCGAGGGAAAAGGGAATGACATTGAGGGAGCACGGCGTAAGTAATGGTAAGTGTATCATGTACTATAATGTTAATAGCACCGCCAATGTATACACTGTCAAAGTGTAATTGTGTGTTAAGCAAGTTTACACGATCTCTGTCTTTTTATACAGTTAATGAAAGTTATAGATTCTAGTTGTGGATGTGGATACATATGTTGGAATTAATGTATTACGTTGATGGTATAGCAAGATTAAGTATGTGCAGAATTCATTTACAAATTCGAATAAACATTCATTTACAAAGTTGTAAGTTATACATTTTACTCTTTTACTGTTATTTGCACGTACTCAGTCATTGTCACTGTCACAGTTTTCAAATGAGACGTCGTCGTTTCACCAACGACGAATAATGAAGAAATAGCAAAAACTCAAGAGGTAAATGCATCATTCATATTTCAGTGTTTCTGTTTACGCTGCCACTGCCAGTGCGACTGCTACCTTGCCCAAGTCTTTACAGATACTTGGATACCTACTTAAAGCCTGCAGTGAGAATTAAGATTACACCTCAAACGCTCGGTTTGCTGACAATAAGAACATGACTCTGTGTGAGGGTGCCGATGCGGATGTAAATCGATATGATCGTTCGTACAAAGTATATGAGAGGATCGCCCATAAATGTGCCCATGTATATGTACATAGTGTCTTTAATCCGAAACACAAACAGAAGAAGCTTCTTTTCATTTTTTTTATGTGGGAGCTGTTAAATAAGGAAATGGATGGAGGAGAGGCAAATACATAATTTTCATTCGGGAGAATATGTCCTATTAACATTTTCAAGTCGAAAGCAGCCATAGTAATTTGGTTTGTAGTAAATTAATATGGATCCCAGGGTTTTCTATGAGACTCTGTCATGCCTTAGCAGGATATAATAGATCTTTCTCACACTCATCATACACATACTGACATTCTCCATACCCCTGTAGGCTAATCTTAAGGATGTTATGACTCAAATTAAGCAAAAAAATCCATTGTCAACCACGTTCTGTCATTTTTCTTCATGTATTGCCTTCCACTCTCCTCCTGTCCAAATCCGTCGTTTGTCCTAGGCTTTTACTATTTTCATTTTCCCGTCGACTCTGCTGACTCTACATAAAATACAGTTCAATACAGTCAACACAACACAGCACAGCACAACACAACATAACATAGCAGTGTAACGCCGGCCTCGTCAATTCTACTACGACTACACATCCCGTGACACATTACCAGTCCTAAATTTTCAACAGGATCAATTTTATTCCATTGTATCCGTAGTTTATTTTCTTCCCCGTTCTATCTCTCTCGTGGACCGACAAAATAAACGTTTCTGTCCTAGGCATCACATACAGTCTTTATTTTTATCCCCTTGTGCCAAGTAACATGTAACTGCAAACGTAAATATGATCCCTTAGAGGGTATGTCTAGCTCAAGACCCAAGACAAAACATTTCCGATCTAGTCTCAAACAGCAATGTGCACGTTAAGGAAGATCTATGCTAGTACCTACTGCAGCACTGCTACAGTTTCTTTCATTTCCGAGTTTTGGAGAAGGTGACTGCACACACATGAAAATAGGAGTAGAAGAGCAAGCTTAAGGTGCAAGGATTTATGCATATGACTTACTTAAGGGATTTCACTATTTGTACGGTCTCCCACATTACCAGAGAGAAGTGGAGAATATCTCAGAGGTACTATCACCATACCACAGGTACATGCTCACCGATACCTAAAAATCTACCTCAGAGCACAAAGGAGGTAATATGTTCTTGATAGTTTATGGATTTACTGCAACATTGACATTTTATTTTCTCTAAGGCAAAATAAATGTAACTCTTTTGCCGCAAAATCTTGACATCCGTTCGAATTTCGGTGAATTCAAATCTCACGTTTTCATGCGGTTTGTGTCAAACAAGGTCAAGTATGCTCAAGCTAGTTGAGTTTGGTAAAGATAATCATGTGGCGATGGCGATGGCGATGGCGATGGCGATGACAATGAGACTGGCAATACCGATATCTTATGCAGTCCAACTTCTTGAAGGTTTGTAAACAATGCGTTGAATGTACTGCAGTTGCAGAACGTGTAGGTACGTGTAGGGTGTACATATGTACATAGGTTGGTACATGAAGTCATACGTAAGTCGATTGAAAGGTGAAGATGAGGGTCAGGAAGCCTTCCTCCTGCTCCATCGGGTGAGTCAGTAACTATTTCACTCGAATTGACTAAACGAACACTTTGTGGCAACTGGGATGATATTCGGGTTAAAGTTGAACAGGCTCCGCAGGTAACAAAACTAATGAGTGCCGAATCACAAAAGTTTGTGTAGGTATCTGTGCTGAGTGTATCGAAGTCCCTGCAGACATGTCATCATTATGTATGTACATGAGGGACAAACGTGCTCAAACAAACCAAAGTCGGAATTCTTCTAACAATAACTACAAGAAAGACAGAAAAGCTGAAAGTGACCAAGTTTCCGTGGCTCCTTTTAATCCTCACAAAGGATCTGAAAATGTCTCATGAATTCCACGCTTAACTTTGAACGTTTCAAGTTATTGTTCGGAGTGGTGTAGCTCGTTACCTCGGCCTCCATCGCCAACGCCAACACCAACACCAACACCAT
The DNA here is from genome assembly GCA_036851915.1 of Ptenothrix huangshanensis. Classification (NCBI taxonomy): domain Eukaryota; kingdom Metazoa; phylum Arthropoda; class Collembola; order Symphypleona; family Dicyrtomidae; genus Ptenothrix; species Ptenothrix huangshanensis. Next base: position 8,063 of record JAAXYX010004399.1, read on the forward strand.
CTCCAGCTAAAGGGAAAGGCGATGGAGGAGAGAGGCGATAGAAACAGAACGTGTGCATTCCACAACGTCGGTATGTAATCTAGAGTGATACTTTAAGTACAAAGAAAAAATCAGGCCTAATAAAGGACGCATGGTCGTAATTAAATGAGTTATGTCAAGGAACTAAGAAGGTACGTAAGTCTCAAAAACGAGAAAAAAGCTACTGTGACGCTCAACATTGTGGTTTCTGTTTGTTGCTGCTTCTTTTCCTTTTTTATATATAGTCGTCTATGCTCGTAGCATAGAAACAAATGCGGAGTGGAAGACGAGGACGAAGAGGAAGCAATAAGCAATGTGAGACGTAGAAAGCGACTTAAAATGAGACGTATGAGCACGTCCTCGTTGAATAAGTAATAGGAAAGAGATACATATATGAAGGTGGGGATGTGTAGACAAACGATATGGTTATAGTGTAGCTCAGGTGTATGGAGGGGCATGGGAGTAGATTCGGGATGCATAGGATTACCTTTTCCGGTGGTCTTTCCTTCGATCTCTTTCGTAGTATTTGAGGAATTTTAATATTTAAAAGTGGTCGTCTGGGTGTCTTGCTCTCCTCTTCTTTTTTTGATTTGTCCGTTGGCTCTGACTCAACTTTGTTATCACCCTCTGAATCTTTGATCATGTGCTCCTTTTCTTCCATCTCAATTTCTAGTTTGTCCAAACTTTTCTCTTCCGAGGCTAGTGGAGCGTGTTGGGCTGACTCGATTAGGCTCATTTTTCCTAATAATCTTTTTTTGTTCTTGTCCTCTCTGATACTGCCTCACTCAACTTCCCACAATGAGTCAATCGAGACAGACCAGCAACCTAGGAAACCACAAGAGAAATCCAATTGAGCTACTTTACTTCATCATGACGAATGATACACTATTGAATTCTTGACATTTTCGACTTGACTGTAATGATGTATGGTAGAGAGAATTCCAATTTCTCACTGCACTCCACTAGCTACTTACTGCACAATCACAAGAACCCCATCGCATGGTAGGAGCATCGCTAAAATATAAAATATTATCATTCGATCCGTCGCAAGTTGCTAGTTGGAAGATATATATTGACCTGCTTAAAAGTCCCCTTCCAACCAACCATCCACCAATCCATCGCATCCCACAGATGTTACTCAAATCTTATTATGCTCCCTCCGCAAACTTTGCATGCCGTTGTAAGTCGACTGAAACGGTATTTCTATTTCTATTTCTATTTCTATTTTATTTATTCCTAACTCCACACACTGAAAGCTACACAAGAGAAGGTATTCCCCGTATTGAGTATTGCATCGTATTATTGAAGAGTATCATACAAATTGTTATTTTTTTACTCCCTTACAATTTCATCCTCACCTCGGTCACAGCTTCCATCAGTCTGTGCATCTATTGCCACAAACTACTTACGAATAGGAATACGAATACAAATACAAATACAAATACAATTTCACCACTCGGGCTTCTAACTCCAACCTTTATCTGTCTCCGTGCATAGTAGTATATGTAAATGGATCCGAATATCCAAAAGTTTTACAGCACGGCACCATGAACCATGACAATCCTCCGGATTAAATTTTTGACGCAATTCATTGTCTATTGCAACAAAACAGTCAAAACTTTCTACTTTGTATTCTGTTTGTAAATCAAGCCCATCATTTCAGCGATCTTTCGTTTACTTTGTACCACACTATGCTCATCGCAGACAGACAGATAGACAGACAGACAGACAAACGGGGAAAGAAAGAGGAGAGAGAAAAGCATCAGTGCGGTAGCAAAAACTATGGCTCGAAGCTCATTTGTAGTCTCGGGAATCGGGAAATCTGAGTCGGGTCGTCTCTGCAACGCACTACAATAATGTGCTAAGGTTTTTGTTCACTATTGACCACGCAATGCTAACATTTTTAACAGTTAAGCCAAAGCTAGGAATGGTGAGGCTTAGTAAGTAAGTAAGTAAGGTGCTTCCATTTTTCTGTTTGCTCTTTCCCATCCATGATTTTTTCAATGATGGTCGTGATATACACAAAGCACACAAAATAATTTGATCTTGATCTGCTGCGTTCCATCCGTGGCGTCAACGACAACTCCTGCGGTGGTGATGGTGGTGGCATGAGATCGGTCGTGGTGTTGGTGGTGCTCTGGATTCAATAGACGGATGAGCAAAGATAAAATGCACAATGGCGTCTGTACGTGAAGCTATCACTATGCTTCGATTGTCATTACCGGCGTGTCATGTTCGGTTTTATTGTGACTTTCGTAACAAGATGGGTAATCACTGAGGCGGAAGGGGGGACCTTTTCATATTAAAATGCATTAACATTAAATATGAATACAATAAGTATTCAAGCAGAGAGACAGAAGAGCTGATGACGAGTGGAGCGTCGTAGTCTAAGTCGTTGTCGTTGTCGTTGTCGTTGTCGTTGTCGTAGCCGTAGTTGTAGTTGTAATCGTAGTCATAGTCACAACGACCATGCAAAGGTTTAGTGAGAAAAGAGGGAGTTTTCCATTCCTTGTTTCCATTGAAGACCGTGTGATATGGTGAATGGTGAAATGAAATGGTAAATGGTATCTCAATGTACGAGCGTTCGTGCTTATGTACGTAGGAAAGTCAGCATTTCGGTGGGATACGGCCACGGCCGCCACAACACAACACACTACCACTCTCAAAAGTGTATCCCTAGTAATTTAATGAATGAATTGGAACTGGAACACATTTAAATTGTATGCTTTACATAATAACTGCGTACACGTATGAGGAAAAAGAAAATGAAATTAAGCTTTCCCACGGGTAGGGCTCCCTAACATATGTCCTACAATGTAGTTGGACTTGTAGTCCACTGTAGATTGGAACAATAATCGTTCCTCTTATGGTTTTAATATCCACAAAGGTAACGAAAATTACTTCGATGATGAGCATCCATGATCGACATGATCATAAAGACTTTATGATGACACAATACTTAATCCTGTCGGTGGCATCGTAAATTTAATGTTGTCCGTCAAACCTCAGAGACTTATCGACTCCGCATGGAATGATCATTCTTCCGTGAGTTTCCTTTCATGGCAATGTCAGTACCATCCCATCCCTGGAGCAGTGTGGGCAGTGAGAACAAATAGCTTCATGGACCGACATACTCTCCCATCATATTATGGCCTACTGTGTGACTCTGCTTTCCATTTAATAGCGAAAATTATGGGCACACCACTCACCCTGTATTTGTTTATGCGGATATGGATAACCAAAGCAATTACAGAATGCCATAAAGTTACGCGTTTCAAACAGGTAGATATTGACACAAGATATATGACGAGACAGTAAACGCAGTATAGCACGAAGTACAAACAAAAACCAGTGGCAATGACGGCTGACTGTTATCATTGCACAGTGGTCTGAGAATTCCAAATGGTGCTCCTTTGAAAATTTACCCAAATTATTTTTCCCAGACTCGGAAGCTACAAGCGTCACGAAAACGAACATTTAGACATTTCTGACTATTAGTGTTGTTGTTACACCAAAGAGTATAAAATATCAAATTTAATGCATTAAAATACATTAAATTACATAAAATGGAACATTATATTTTCACAAAAAACCTGAAAAAGTAGGTAAAAATAAAAATCACAAAATACCTCCTTCGAGACTAGATTCTGAACAAGAAAATGGTTAAATTTTCGAAATTTGAAAATACTTTTTGATGAACACGATTTGGAGGTCGTAGACCACTGTGCGTTGCCGTTGGATTGTTCGTGTAAGACAAGACGTGTAGCTGAGAATAGCATTACCTAACATGATAAAGGTAGGCAAAGGTTTGTTGTTGTTGCTCACCGATAGTAAGGTACCTATTTATGTAGGAAATGTTGAACAAATGGGGAAGGTGATGACCATTTGACGTGACGGGAAATTCATGTCGACGATTGCATCCATCACGAATAAGAGGAAACCGGTCGTCGGGCTTGGCCACGCTCTGGGCATGGGTCCCCGTCACTCTTACGAACCGGAAATGTACCGTGTAAAAAGAAATTAAGATAGGAAGAGAGGGGAAGACCAAAAGTCCTCCAGACTTGCACTAGCCAAATAGAGAATGCGTTTTTTCATTCCCACTCGCCTTAGTCAGTCAGCTCAAGCTGAGCGGAGCTAACTTTCTCAGGCTTTTCCGTACCTGCTACTGCTACTCTGTACTCGTCCGGCTTGTTTTCCACCACGCAGCATTATATTATCCGTATGTACCCACACCAGTTGTTGTTTGAATAGGCGGATGCCACCGCGTAGTCACAACTCTGGAGCAATCAGCCTTTGACTCCCAATTCGTAATTCGTAATCTTAATGTTAGTGCAGGTAGAAGTGGATGTGGATGTG
>JAAXYX010004400.1:0-12436 GCA_036851915.1 Ptenothrix huangshanensis
AATAAAGGCTTGTAGGCTGGAGAAAAAGTACATAGCTTTGGAATTCCACTCTGAGAGTAATGTAGAGACAGGCCACGCTGTCCCTTGTCTAATTACCTTGGCAACTTTGCCAGCCAAGTAAGTAGACGTTTAGAAAGGGAGCTACTTACAACGTACCTAAATAGATACCTGGATAGGTACGCGTGTGATCATGATCCGCTGAAGGCGAATATACATAGCTGATTACTCAAGGGACAACCTGGCTTGGCTTTTTCCAACTGTAACTACTATGAACACTTGCCAAAATGCAATCCAAACAGCATTCAATATTAATTTTTGGAGAAAGTAGGCGATGCTCTTTACTTACTTTGCTGTGAATCCTCTTGGAGGGTCTATGTGAACTGAAGCTTGAAATAAGCGTGCCCAAACCAGCCAGCATGAGCGGAAAAAGGAGAAACGGGAACTAGGATTAGCCTCTTTCTGTAAGAACAAACCAGTGAATCAAGTCCATATTTTTTAAACTCAAAATAAGTGGAAGGAAAACAAAGTAAACACGTAAGATATTGTTCAGGATACGGAGCTCCTAGCTGCATTACATTATACAAGTTTCTAGGTATACATAGGTAAGTACCTACATATCTGTAGTAGGTAAATTATAAATCCACTTCCATACTACCACTGCCTTTTCTAAGACGCTGTCTGCTGTGAATAAATTAAAATTGGCAATTTCGCACTGTAAATATTTGATGTGGTTGATTGCAACCATTTCATTGAACTCCTTATCCCTCTTACGCTGCAATTCTTGCACTTTTCCTCATCTTACTCGGAACGCAATATAGGCAAAGCAATTATTTCGATCCGTTGTTACTTAGACTACCATTTGCACTAGTAAACATGCATTGTTTTGTGCCGATAAAGCGGGATCTATGCAGACACCTACATGGTACATACGTGATTAGATAAAATATCTGACTGTGGAATACATTTGATCATTATCCACTTGCAGCTTTTCCTCCAATGACATAAGGATAATGCAGACCCAAGCTTGAAAAATGTCTAAAAAGTCCATTTGATAATCAAATTACAGGGCTGGAGAGGTAAAAGTACTTTGCTGTGCAAGAAAGGAAGTTTGTTCCTCAACAGTATGCATGTACACGGTAATTAGGAAAAGGACACCCCAGGGTGGCTTCAAAGTACATTACAGACTCATGTTTTTACGAGATGCTGCCTACGACATGTTTTCTGATTGGTTGACGATAGACAGAGATTTTCTACAAGTCCAGCCAACAAACTGCAACTGAACATGCCAGGTTCCGTTGACACCGTCATTTCTCGTATTCCTTTCCAATTTCTTCCTGAAAATCATCGATTTTCTCCACAGCATCAGGTTTAATTAAAAAAAGTAATGATTTTCTGTGACAGACTTTTATAAGGCAGCAAGCGCAAAATTGGAAATAGATTAATAACCATCGCTATAGCTGTACTCTAGCACTTTGGAAATCAAACGAGATTGAAGAAGAAACAGAATATGTACACAGTGAATGCTCAAAATGTGTTTGGACGGTCGTGGGCTCTGAAATTTCCATTCGGTTCTTCTCAATAACTTCTAAAAGCCTCGGTTAAGTGTTTCAAACTGAACTTGAAGTGAATAGGAGAAAGATAGTTGGTAAACTTGACATAAAGTCTCGCAGCTACAACCTTTCAGGCTCTCTTTCACCATGTTTGATGGAAAAAATGCTCGCTTCATATTTCAAAAGACTCCTCTAAACAGATGTTCTTTAAAGGATGCGAGGATATTTTCCAACTTTCCAACTAACCTAACAACGTGATTATACATATACAGGGAATGACCGTCAATTTTATTAGGAGCGGAGGGTAAGTAATATCAGACGCAGAATTGGAACTGGGACCATGAGTTTAATAGAAGAAAATTACCTGCTCCAACTCAGTCAGTGCATAATACGTAATCCATGCCTTATAATTCTCTCAATACAACAATATTACTTTCTACATATGACTTGTTAGACAGTAATATATTTGCTACTGAAAACGATTTATCTTACCTTCATATTAAATCCAATCGGACTGAGCCATTCGAACAAAAATATTGCCAAAGAGTAAACTTGTATTCCCACCAGACCAACCAGCATCCATAAGGCTGGATCAAATGGTTCTGAAATGTTAAATGTACCATTTGAATCATCTATGTAAATGAATTATGAATAGGGATTATGAATTACTAAATAAATCTAGTGTGCTAAAAGGAAGGCAGTGCCGGGGAAAAGAGCAAATAAATCAATATAAACCTACCTACCAACGTACCTTCCTAGGTATCATCCCAAGCAATAAAGAGCAAGGGAGCTGGTACAAATTTGGTAACAAACTTTTATTTATCGTATCTCAATATTGCATAATAAATAACGTCATGCACGATGAATAAAAGTGAGCGTGAGTGTAAAGTTTAAGCTGAACTGGATCTGGTTCTGGTAGCTACATACATCGGATCGAGGTGATATAAGCATCTAATGGTTTAGTTTAGCTCCCACCGTACTCATCTTTTATTTAATGCTTTCAGCTTTAAGTTTACAATGTTCCTTTTCTTCCAACACTTCTAAGACAGACTCAAATCAGCATACATTTGTAAGTCTAATTCGAGAACCATGTGCGGGTTCATCGAAAGTAAAACTAAACTTTTATTATTTTGTAAAACTATGCAAGCTACCTACCTACTTGAGTCCAATGAATCAAATCGATATGTATGTAGGTAGCTACCAAACTTTACATTATTATTCTGATTCCTCTCATTTTTCCTCGAAGCTCAGGCGGCATCGAAACAAACAAACTTTCATTCCCCTGAGGTTCGTCTCGCACCGATTAGTACCCTGTCTATTTACATACACCATTCCTTTACAACGGACTTTTAGCTCTATTATAATCACTAAGTAGAGAAAAAAGATGATAATAAAGGCTGCATAGAATGAACCAAATTTATGAAACAATGCTTATAATATATAATAAGAGCATAGATCTAGACATATACATACAATGACTGCATTCAAGGAGTGATTGCAATGCTCCGCTAAATTCCTTAACGATACCACTGTGGAATCTACCACAGTAAAAAATATTCCTTGATTAAAATCTGTACATAAATCAAGGAAACTAATAAGTAAAAAAGGAGAGGCATGATTATTTCTCTAAATTATATAAAAAGAGCTTCTGAGAAGGAAAAGAATATGTTGGCTCGTATCTGCATTCGATCTCAGCTGCAAAATTAAGCTTTGGCAGGAAATGGAAGACTACTGTATTGTGGATGTTCTTTGGTCGTTGATTCCATTTCTCAATTTCAGAAACAAATGCCCCAAAAGGGAGAAAATCCAAGTTAGGAAACTTCCGACTGATACTAATATACTCTCTCTCTCCTGTGTTCTTCTCTATGGAAGAGAGAGAGAAGGGAGAATAGGACAAATGAAGTTGATGAATACATCACACCCTGGCTTTGGCTTGTGCACACAGAAACCAGACACAGACACCATGGTGTTCGACTAGTGCGGGCATGGCATGGCTACTTGCGCATGGGCTTAAATGCAGGAGATAACTGATTGTTTATTTATTGAATTACATGAGTGGAAGAATTTTAGTGCTACTATCAAGGTAAATGATTGCTTGTGTTTTCATAAGTAATATGATGTGTAAATAGCAATATGTTCTGTTCGAATGCAGATTGAAGGAGGTAAACGAGTTCTATTACTCACCTAGGAATGCTGTGGGTGAAATTATTCCAGTCCGTTTGGCAGTAAGAATGGCCACACCGGAGTCCATAAACGGTACGGAAAAATCAACTACAGCTTCTCGCTCAGAATTTATCATTAAGGACGCCAAGGCGACGTCGACTTTCCGATTGATTAATTCCGAAATCAGACCGTTCCATTTCCCGTTGTGCACTGTACCCCATTTGGCATCCTGAGCTCTAGACAATTCGTACGTAAAACCGATGTTCTCTGCAAACTTTACCAGTAGGTCAATACAAAATCCCGAACAGCATTGGTAGAAGGAAGAGTTCCTCACGGCTTCAGTGTGGTTTAATCTACGAGAAGGAACACTTGGATTACTGGAGGACAAAATGTCCACACATGGGACAAAAACAACATGGCATCTCCCAGGTGATTATTTGTGCATTTCACCAGAAATCCGAACACACTGTCAACTGTGGAGACAAGCAAACATAAACGATGAATTCTAGTTTGTAATGAACACCAGCCTTGGGAGCGCTGTTGGTTTTAGTGCCTACAACCCAAAGCCAACTGATGGAGTGAAGAGGCCCGAAAGCGGCTGTAACATGTGGTCACGGGTATCTCCCTATAATTACTATCACCTATACCGAGAACACACGCATTCGTTCCACAGGTTATCATTACCTTCATTCGCACTCTATTACTGTATCACACACCATTCAAAAGAGTATTTGAGCAAAGCCAACTAGACGACGGAAACTACAGCTTTTATTCTATTATCTTCCATCGTTTAGTTCTTTCCAAGGTAAATCGGGGGATAATTTACTACCTTTTAATAGCACGTGCTTTCCTATCTAGCTTTCAAAAGGTTTGTAATTTATGCACATGTCCCAGTGCCAATGTTCTTTAGAGTAAAGAAATACAATGACCATTCCAACCATACAATACAATGCATACATACACATTTATATATAGCTACGTCCCATTCAATTTTTTAGAGTGGGACAATTTGTCACATAATTTCTACAACTTGGTGGTTTCCAGTATTATCTAGATTAGAATGTCATGGAAATGAAAAAGCGTCGACATGGTGAAAAATGAATAGAAGTTGGTATCGTAGATCCTAATTATGAAGCAAGAAGAGCAATAAATAATGCAACGGGCAATAGTGTGTGGCTAGCTTCGCACTCGTAATCCTGGAGTACGTCTATTGTTCTCCATTGTGTCCATTAATAAAACAAACCAAGCGATTTCTGGTTCTATGAAATATCCCACGCTATGCAAACAAGCGAGTATGTAGAAAGGATGAAATATTCAGTGTTGGGATGGAAGTCGCTGTTTGCTATTTTCATCGCGAGCTTGTGTGGACAGGAGTGGTTAGGATATGCACAATAGAAACTTATTATATTGACCTGAATTTTGAAAAGTGTTGAGAATTCTCCGGATCAAAAGGATTAGAAGAATCCCATCTTGAATCATTCATGTCATTTCGGGGTATAGAAAGCGTGCCTTTAAAATTCCGAGTACCCTTAAAAACTTGGAGATAATGATATGACATAGTTATATTTCAAATTTCCGTCCAATGCAAACCGGATCACCGGTGTTGGTGTCGAAAGTAGAGCCTTGTCTGGCGACGTGTCAAAAATAGCAATTTTCGTCCCTTTCCGGCGTTATTGGGATGGAGCGCAGTGTTCTTCTTCATTACTAGTGTATAAAGTCACACAGAAAATCGTTTGTGATTTTGAAATTGAGTTAAAAAAGTGTGAAAAGGAGAAATCTTGACTCCCTGGTAGCAACTATTGTGCGAACAAAAAGCTTATCAAATCTCTAGTGGTTCGTTCCTTATTGGTTCTTCCTTAAAACTTTTCATAGTTGAAAAATTTAATATCGAAGTTGAGCGTATTGATTGCTAGGCTTGAGCATTATTATTTATGCTTGGAATTTTTGCTCGGTAGAAAAAGAAGTGAGACGTGGAAATGTATGACACTCACTGATACCCTGCTGTCATGAACTTGGTTCTCTCTCAAGTCTCAAGTTCTGACTCCGCAGCGCACCGCATTTTTATCCACACTGACACTGACACTGACATAGTATGGGAATGATGAAGGAAAGTATCCCCATGTTCAACTTTGATTTTCCAAATTCACTTTTATCATCTCAACGTCAAATTCATCTTGTGTAATGAACATATGCATGGGTCGCTCCACTACCTATTATTACAGTTGTGTAACCAAGCTCAATAAGTTGTCTAAGTTGCTTTAGCAGCATCTTGAATATTCTTCAATGTCGAGTTTAATACACAATTGAATACTGAGATGTTTTTTTAGTACGTGCGTCACATGTCAAAGGAGGAATTCCAGAATATATTTTTGTCATATCATTGTATTTTGAAAACATTTCATGTCACTTCAGGCAAATATAATGCCGAGCTTTAGGCTTGATTTCGAAATAATAAATCATACCGTCGTCGCAGGCGAAAGGCAAAAATGACATTTATCCAATTTGGCCAAAAAGCAAGATGACGCTTATCTGAACACAGTGAAATGCAAAGTGGCATAAATTCAAATTTCGACTCAGGCAAAGGGATTTACGCCACTTTGCATTTATTATTGTATGGATGTGCTTCATTTAGCTCTTAGGCAAAATTGGATTAACGTCACGAAGCTCCATGAACGGCGATATTATTCCTTCTAAGTGCTTGGATGCGACTGCCATGCTATTGGATACTTTGCTCCAATCTGCCTCGAGCAACATCTTTGGATAACTGGAGCTAAAAATTCAACCAAGTCGATTTGGAATAATTTCATGGCGCAATTTTTTAGCTCCACATCTAATAATAGCCAAGTCACGTTACAAAATAAAATCAATGTTTTAGCACTGAAAATCAAAATGGCATCTTGGACTATTACTATTTTCAGGTATACCGTGCAACTTCCCTCAAATCCCCTAAGAGCTCTTGGGAAAGTAATTGTGAGACTATGACACTTAAAATGGTGTTAAATGGTGGGATCCCGGGACATTATTAGAGATAGTTGAGGAAACAATGGAAGGTAAATGCAGGGGCTTATGGGAAGTTGTACGGTATTATTAATTATATAGGTGTATAAGTGCATGGCTTTGTATTTTCCCAACGATATGCGTCCCAAGCTTTCCAATTCTTTCCATATCCCGACAGTCTAGACTAGACCTAGGCTAGGATCATATCTTGGATGATAGTCTAGGATTTCAAAACCGAGGCTGGAGAGCAGATTCATGTTCATTTAACATTTTATTGGCAATGAAACATGACAATGTGCTATAGATGTATGCATTCAAATTTCGAGACTTTTAGCAGTTGCTTTGGACGACTTTCAAGGCCCAAAGTATTCCTTGAGCACAGTCTCGAATTACGAATGCTCGGAACTGCCGTCTCCACGACACATCGCATTTCTGAACTGAGCATGGTTAGCCTACAAATCGCCAAAAAGACTGCGATGATGATATGCAAGAACGATTTTGTTTCCACGAATCGGGTTGGTGAATTTTTCACGCTGGTATACACTGGACATGCTGTGTGCTCGATCCAGAGCTACCACCAGAAAGTAGGTAGGTACTTAATATTAAAGCAACTGGGCCCACGAAACACGGACATCTCTAGACCTAGACCTGCAGTCAGTAACTTGTGCACTCGAGCCATACAGACACAAGAGAATTACATAGTTTTGTGCACCGGAAGGTAAGAAACCAAGAATCAAAAACCAAGTTTAAATTGCAAAATAATACGCAATCGAACTGGGCCATATTTTGCTCAGCTTTTTTGTTTAGTTTAAATCATGTTGTTTCTATTCCTTGCTTCTTTCCTTCCGAAATTACTTTCGTCGTCCCACGCCGTATTTTTAAAATACCTACCATGTTTTATTATAAACCTATACACATCCAGTAAACTGAACATGACTGATCAAGTCTAAATTCAATGCTATTCCTAATACTGCTACCCTTTGATATTACCTTTTGCCACTGCATTTTCCACACCAACTAAATATTTTATTTCGTTCCTCCTACATACATTATACTTGTCACTAAATAAATGTTGTAAGAGCTTTTAGTGTGGTTGTTTACTGCAGTCAGTGCAATTTGTTGCTTATCCATGGTAGCTGATTTGCGACTAAAGAAACATCATTCATTATTGAACCATCAAGGCGACAAGCTCACAGACAGACACAGGAAAGGTGTTAGACGTAAAATGCCAGGAACCTTGGACAGAGGGACAGATGCGAGACATTTTGGACTGATTACATACGAAAGTGTTGTCTGGAATAAAAATAATTACCCCACAGTTTCAGACTCCGGTGCAATGCGGCATATAACCCCACGATCAGGTGAACATCTTCCTGTGACAGGATCAGGATCCGCCATCTTAATATAAGGCGGCTCTTCCAGGAATGCTATTTTAAGGTGAAATTTCTCTGGAACCCCGTCTGGAGGTTTGTGACTATATCCTGGCCAAATGATGTCCTTAATATCCAGTTGTGAGTTTGGATCCTTCCAGGATTGCCACACGCCAATCTGTTTCAAACGTTGTTACTCTGATTACAACTACAACGTCTTTGCACTTTATGTCTACTTATGATAAGTCTATGGGGGAAAACGTCACGATGACTCGTCACTTCAATTTATCAATTCAGTATTCCATGGAGATACGGATGAATGAAAACTGAATTGCGGCAGCTTGCGAAGCAATTGTGCTGTCATTCAGCATTCAGCATGTACGTAGGTACCTTCAAAAGAACAAGAGGTCCTGTAGTCTGTAATTGTAGGATTATTCCCAAATTGTGAACATGGGAAATAAAAAACAACTTTCGTGGGCTCTGGAAGAACTAACTTTGAATAAGCGTAGAGTGTTGAGGTAGCCATCACACAAATCGAAAATTGAATGTTTTACCGGCTGCGCCTGTTTCCAGTTTTTTTAGAATTTGTCATTGTTCACATTAGCGTGGAAAACTAATGGAAAAATTGAAGGGAAGAGTCATTGAGCTTACCCCTTGTAAAACTTATGCAAGATCTACTTGATGCTCTTCCCGTTTATTTACAACTGGTAGGAAATACAGAGAAATAATAGAAAATATTGATTTCAGGATGCTTATTTAAAAGTTGTATTGTAACGTGTAGGAAATGAAGTTGGTCTGAACTGAATTGTAAAATTGACTTGTAAGAACCCCACTCAAAACTTAAGTGCCTACCTACAGCACCTTCGTGAACAAACAAAAAGACATTCTTATTCTTCTCATGGATCTATTTGACAGGAGTAAGTATAAGTACAGGGGAAAAAGACTTACCTGTTCCCACACAAGCTGCCGATCTGTAGCACCAGGTCGAAGATTCATTATCTGTAAGTCGACAAACCTTAAGGAATTTTCTTGGTTGAACTTGAGTGGAGGTTTGGCAGATCCTGCCTCATACTCAATAGATATATTTTTCAAATAGCGGAAGAACAGATCGCCCGTCGTCCATTTGGCCGTCTCGCCCAAGCCTTCGCAGGAGAGACCGGTAGAAAGCTTAAAGCCCGAGTTTGCTTGGTCTGTATAAAAGGACTCTACACCGTGAGCAAATACGCGAAGGACGGAGAAAATTTCCGTCTTCAGGCTCTCATAACTCGTATTGAAGTGAACACCTGTCAACGACAAAAAACGCTAGAAAGATCTACTTACGATACATTTTCCTGAATATTTAACATTATGGCTCGGGTAGACGAGCTATTTACATATGTGTGATATGTGACTGTACAAGGATCCGAGTGATCTTTGTATCTCAACTGAGTTGGCAGACATGAAACAACCATCACGGAGGACCATGGATGTATCAAGTGATGTTGTTTGGTGAGGAACATGCATGATGCTTAGGATGGGGACGGGGGTGGTTAGTGAGTATCTTGAGAGTGCTTTGACGACATCTACTCCCTTGAGGGTTGTCAGTTAGCTTCTACCTGAGTGCTCATCCTATACTTCCTAACACAGTCACAGTCACAGTGTCTTACGTAAAGGAAAGGGTAGATTGTTTCTAAGTTCCTTGTGATCATATCACGGGTATTTTCACTCTCCGGCAAAGCATCCCTAGCTCAGTTTATCTGGACGGGAATCATGGTCATGGGCTTACCGAAACCGAACTCACGACAGTTTCACAAACCCAAAGTATTTCATGATATGAAACGAGAATACCAGTCACGCAGGATCATCCACCATATTTCCCCGTCTATTTCTTGCTAGATTTCAAACGGAACGACAGATTTCCAACGAGTGTAACAAATACATAAGCAGGGAAAAAGCTCTAGAATGTTACAATTAAATGAAAAAGCTTCCTGTACCTGTGTACACAGACACAAGAGAATCGACCTAGACGATTACAATAACTTCTACTTAAAGAGCGGGTTAAGGAGATTGTGAATATTTAGGATCCTCTTCTGTTCCCTCATGGTTGAATTGCTAGCGTTCCGTCTATACCCTCGTTAGAACACACGTTCACTTCCACTCTCTATCACAATCTAGTCGGATTAGCTGGAGTATAGTGCTTCGACAGGGGAGCCTTTCCCAATTAACTATCATTTACCATGGTTCAATGGACAGAAATAATTTGCGTTGCCATGGCCTCTCAGTCAGCTAACTGTAGTCATGCGAGTGGAGTGTTGGGATGAGAACGAGAACAAGGACCACTTGGAGTAGGTATAATAGTTGAAGGGTATGTATCTCCAAGTTTCGGCATGTTTATTAAAAAAAATTGCTCAACTTTAACTCAATTAGGAATGAAATCAAACCTTTGTGACGGTAGCCGGTCTGTGTGTACGGTACGGTGCAACTGGAATAAACCAGAATATATGCGGGTATGTTTGTAAAATTGTGTAGGTTCTTGTTTGAGAGGAATTTTACATTTGGAAGGCTTGGTAATTCGGCGGTGGTCTCTAGGGTCCTTACAGTAGCATCATCAGTTCAGACAACGGAATATGGTACGGCCAAAGTTGTCTTGTCCAAACATGAACCGATTGAGCCTTTCATTAAGCCCACAAAATGGTCTATGTATACGAACCGTCCTTAGTATGTATCGCTCCAATATCGTCCCAACCTTACATCTACGATCTATTGAGCCACTCTAATCGACTGATCTCTTCATACTCCTGGTTCCAAATTCCAATAGCCATTTATTTGTCTCCATTTTAAAGTGCCTACTAGGAAAGCATATGATACAACTATAGTAGGTACGTATATGCACTTGACTTTCGCTGGTTCTCGTAGATTGGAATATTTTATGTGAGGGATGCTATGGTATATATCTATCTCGTTGGGTACATACTCCTAATACCAGGTCTGGTCAAATTGAGTAAACAAATACAGCAAATATTTGCAGGACTTTTAGCTCGTTCATCTCAGGTCACTTACTCTTTGTATACATGTGTTCCCTTGTTTTAACTTTTAAGTTTGGATTGCGCTACAGAGGAACTGACTGTGATGTACAGGCTGGGTATATTAATATTTGTGGGACAGAACTAGACACTAGACGGGGATCAGATGTCACCCTGCTCAAGGAAGAAAGCTTGGAGCTGAGGATTGTAGAGAAAAAATTGGAGAAGGATGATGCCAAGGACTTTGTAATTTTTAGACTACTATGTAAATGCCGAGAAAGTATCTTGGGTGAAAAATTGAGCCTACAAATCATCGTTGGGAGAGCACTGTGTCACGTAAAAAATATGGTAGGATAAAAAAAAGTTTTGGATTACCCAGCATGCCCACCGGGAATGCAGACTCTGGAGGAATGTTTGAAGACAAGGAAGCCGTCGGAGCGTCAAGGCTATCTCCGATGACACTTTGGGTAGCCACCCAAACATAGTTTGCTCCTGTTAGGCCTAATTTGGTAGCATAACCAAATATTGTTTTAGCTTCCTCCTTCGTGCAGTAGAGAAGAAGAATTCGAGCTTCGGAACCCACGAGTGATTGCAAATCATTCTCACCCACCACTAGAACCGTGGTCAGGATTATGAACTTGAAGTCTGTCTCGAGGACGCGGTCACGAACGGCCTGCACGAAGTCGTCGTGACCTGCAATTTGGCTAGTGACGATGGCGAACTGGTGCCAATTGTAACGGGCCAGGAGGGTAAGCATTGCATGGGCCTGATGAGTTACAGATGGAGCCAGCTGAAGTATCATTTCGTCCTGACTTGCTCTCTGCAACCAAGCAAAACAAGCATTAATCAATTAGTAACTACAACTATTCAACAAACAACAAGTTTTTCAGTGAAGCAGGTAAAATTTTGGAAACAAAACAAATCGGGAGGTACTTGGAGTTGCATCCATTGTGCTTTGGGAACTGTACGATAACTGTTAACTGTGAATACTCCATGCTGAGGGATTTGTCTCTCTAGTTTCCGTACGCAAAGTTTGTGTAAATTACCGAGTTAAACAAGTCATTCAAGCAAGAGAGAGTTCCTCGCAAGTCTCAAGATTGTTTACATTATTTCGACTTGATTAATTCAACGTTTCGTCCACACTGAAGTTTCCTTGGTTATTCATAGATTACTGTGCACATTGAGTGTATTTAAAAAGTTTGGTGATTCGGGACTTTATGGCACATTACAATTACCATAATGCTCATAAACTTTTGAGTACAAAACCTCAGTATTCCGAGTCTATCTACCTACACTTGCTTCGCTACACGACACTCCCAACTTGATTTTGTTTACTAACGTTGCATCTCCCTCA
>JAAXYX010004401.1:0-12432 GCA_036851915.1 Ptenothrix huangshanensis
TGGGGATGTAAATTTTTTTTCGAAAAATCCCACAGCAATTTTAATAATTCTACAAAAATGTAAAAGTACAACGAGTTTACAGCGACCAGGGTATACCTCTACTATATTCTACGAAGATACTATGGGATGTAAATCAAAATTAAGACTGAAATTAAAATTAAAACTCACCCGCTAATCGCATTTACCACGGAATGAACTGGACCTCCATTTGTGGTTGCGGTCTCTTCCGGAAGTGAAGTTACACTTCCATTTTGAATGGAATGATCATGGGAATTTGAGGCTGAAATTGAATGACTTTCATCGCCGAAGCCATTGGAGGCGGATGGAGGTAATTTGGACTCGTCATGACTGCTGCCGTTAGTAGTGGCAAAGGTGTGAGTAGTGCCATTAAACTCACTTGTTCGCTCCAACGTTGACATTTCATGGCATTCATGGGGACCAGAGTGAGTACATTGAGTACCAGTACCGTTCCCGCTACATCCTTTCAGTGTAGAACCTGAATTCTCCGATACTTTTCGTGGAGAGTTTGCGGTTTTATCCGAACTATGTAAATAACAAAACAACATTCATCGCTATATTATTTTGTCGCCTCTTTACAACTTGATTCTCCCGTCTCAACCATATCTTCGTCACTGTCATGCAGCCTAATTATTTTTTAATTTATCTGATTATCAAATAAATTTGTAAGTATAAGCGGTCGCTGAAATTCCCCTTTTTTCTCGATAACAATACCCGATTACCTTTTTACTGAAATTGAATTTTACTTGAAGCTGATAGTTATTTGCGCAATTCACAACGCGATATATACAAGCATACACTATTCGAAAAGCGCATAACGCGATTACTATAGTATGTATACTCTTACAAAGCAAAGTGGGATGAACCAATTTCCGACGATAAACAAAATGTGGCATGTGGCATCCACAAATTCCTTAGTACTATTCATGCACGTAAATGCACTTCGGTATGACCCAAATTAAAATACTCGTCAGATTTTGTGAGGTGTGAATATAGCCCATTTTGTTTTAATCCAAAATGTAGGTATATATATACCTCACTCTACTTCTTAAACTGCATTACACAATCCGGCCTAACTCCTAACATGCTGCCAATTTGCAGTTTGCATCAACAACCACAAATGTTTAATAATAATAATTACCCAATAAAACTTTCTTACCCATATTTTGGCTGAACAAAGTCCATACTAAAATCATCACTGACAATATGAATTAGAAAGTAGAAGCAAAAGAAGAGAATTTCTTCTCCTTTATTCAGTCTGTCCACTAAATTGTGACCGAACAAAAGCCAATCGTATGCTAGTGTCAGGTACAAAATCTACGAACACAAAAATAAAATTCATTAGTATCAAATTTTAGAGTCGAACTGCAATGGATGTACAAATTAGAATTTTTTATTACTTATTTTGCATTATTCAGAATATATTAGTAATTACGAGAACATAATTAATTACGTAGTTGTTATTATTAACTATAAAGCAAAAATACCTGTTCAGCATTTAATGATTTATGTATAGCCCCGTCAGCCCAAAGGGATAATCTGATTAGAGATAAAAAGAGTGGGGTACGGTCCCAGCCACTAATGCAATGGATTAACAATCCGCTAGTTTCATTCCGAAGATAAGCCAGTATCAATTTCATATAATTTTGCGTTAGACGAACTAAATCCCATTTCTGTAATCAAACGTAAATCATAATATTATTGTAGGCGTGGTATTTGCAAAATTCAATTTAATGGTGAAAATTATATCGTAGTGTAATAAAGTACACACTGATTAAAACTAATAGCTACAATAATAGTAGTGCCACTGAAGTCATAATTAAATTTTTCATTTTTCTATAATTTTAACCACGAAGTTGATAATTTGTATGTTTATAATTAGTGCAGTGCTTACTCTGTACTGAGACCAATCAAGATTCAAAAGATCCGTAACTTGATCAGAAGGAACGTAAATATTGGCATCTACATGACCCTGATTCCACTCAAACACGAGCTCCTCTCCATTATAACCATTATCACGATACTGCTTAAAAAATTCACAACCAGGATACGGCAGTGAAATCAGGTTGAATTCTGAGTAGCGATTCTTCTTATCCACCTTCTCTGATGAAGTAACACTACAAAACAAATTTTTCAGTTCAAGACAAGATTCCAAAATAAGCAATCAAGTACCCAATGATTCTACAACCAGTTTTCTACGGGGTGCACACTCAAGAAAATAATCAGTGTAAATCTTTAATGTTTTCGATTTTGTTGATAAATGAAAACATAGAGAAGTACAATTATTATTAAAACAGCAGGTAATGACGACAAGCTTTTTTAAATACTAATTTTCATGTAGACAATTTATTATACAACGATAAAATGGATAACTTACTAGACACCGTACTTGACTTTCTTCTTCTCCACCATAAGATCAACAATTGTATGAACTTGAAAAGATTTGAGAAGTTGTATATCTTGTCTTCTGACTCTATCGAACAATAACCATTCCCCTGGTCCTTGCGCATCAGGTTCTGAAACTGGCACTGGAACTATTACTTCCTCATCAGTAGTTTCCGTTTCTACGATTTTAGTTGGGGCTGTTCCACTAGTCTTTGAGGGTGCACTATTATTTACATTTGTGGCAGTAGCTGTTGCAGGAGGATCTTTGCTAGTACTACTGCTGCTGGCAAAAAAATAATCAAACGACGTTCTTCCGTAAATTTCGGGTCCGCCAGATAACGTGGCCGATCTAATGAAAAATGAAACAAATATATAAACAAATGATCTAATGAAAACGAAACAAATATATCAGAGCTAAGCTATCAGTAATAAAATAATTTTTCAAAACCATTCATTAACATTGACAGCATTTGCAGCCATATTCTAGTATCCACATCCATATATCTAACCTGCAAATGTGTTTATTCTTGTAAAGAACGACAGGAACAGGGAAACGAGCTCTGCATCGGGCATAGCGTGCCTTAGTACACATTTCTTTAATGTTTGCTATATCTTCAGTAGGAATAAAGTCATCGAAGGTCGACGGTATACTCGGGTCGGGAATATCTTCAGCGCCACCAGTTGAGGATATAGTTTGACTGTCTCCATTTGAATCCCCATTGAGGGTACATTCTAATAATGCCTCGACATCCCTATTCCCGTTGGTGCTTGGTTTATTTTCCTTGGAATCACTTAAATTTATCGTACTATTAACAGCAGCTAATTCAGTATCCTCGTGATTTTTTTCTGTTTTCAAAATTATCAAACTGCTTGGATAGTTAGTGCTCAACTCTCCGCTGTTATTTGATACCACCTAAAGCACAAAATAAGCAGACTCAGTGAGTTACCTTCATGATTTAATGGTTTATGATATGATTAAGATCTACAAGAAAGAAATTAAGAAAATTGATCAAATAGAATCATTTTTTTACAATCACTTACTGAATACGTATAATCCAATCCGAAAAGATCCAAGCATCTTTGCATTACTTGTTGAACCTGTGTATATGAAAATTGTACAATTTATTATTAGTAAGGTATGCAAATCCCAAAATGCACGAAAAGTCCACTCAGCATAAAAAGCGTAAAAAGCATCAAAATATCAAAGAAGCGTAAGAAGCCACATTACCTCTGGTGGACGTACTCTTTCATCTAAAGGTACCTAACAAATTCAAAAATGTAATAATAAAAGCAACAGTTTCAAAAGCAAAACAGAAAGCGAAATCGAGGTTCATAAAATTATTAAAACGATCCATAAATAAATCAAAATTAGTGCATGATGGGGATAACTGTAACATTTAATAAACAACAAGCTTTTCAAACATATCTTCTTGAGTTCGAACTTCAATAGATTTTTAATTAGTTAGTAATTAATTAGCCAGCGGCCATTAGAATTTAGTCTCTTCGATTTTATATCTCTTTTCAGACCGTCTCACAATTAAGTACATTTAACAGAATCAAACATTTTACACGAGCTTACAAAGCGTGGCTGGTAAAAGCATACAACTCATAAAAAAGAAAACGCTTACTTACAAGCATAAGGAATGTTGCTAAAAGCATAATTAATTGGCAAAAAGCAGTTCGTATAAATTACCGCAAAACTTCAATCAAGCTCCATCAAAAATAAACCCCGAGTCACAAAAAGTGTAGTAAATTTTGTAATTAATACGTGCCAAATAGTAATTAAAAGCTGATTGAAGCCTTAGGGCACTTATTATATTTCTGTGTGTTACCTGCGCATAAATTCCGTACTTTATATCACAGAATAATCACAGCAGGGTAAAATTAAGAATAATAATATTGATTTACGAATATATACATAGCACACGAGGAAACATACTTTGGGTTCCTGATCCCATGCATTATAAGTGACTTTTGAAAATATCTCCAGTAGCTCCTGAATATCTTCACGTTGGACATCCATTTGTAACTTCACAATATCATTGGCTGTAATTGCACATAAACAATTCAAAATAATTATTAACAATCACCGTAATATTTTCCCATTTTCACACTTTTAAACTTTCAGTTGAATTCGTCCGAGTAATTTACAACTCTATATTTATTTACTATCTTGGATATATGAAGGAAGCCACAATTCATAATAATTCTACGACGGATATCTTGAACTTTGCACTTAAATCGACCAAAGCAAAAAACACAAATGTACTTCTAATACTTGCTTCATTTCTTTAAGAAGAAATAATAACTTACTTAAATTTTTAATCTTAGATCCACTCAACTTTTCAATGAAGTAATTATACATCTTTCTTCGCATTAAAGTAAGTCAACAACATCTGCATGCTCTAAATACCTCTCTGCTACACTTTGCTTTTACGTTTACAGTCAAGTTAACACCTTCCCTGACGTCCGATCATATAATACCAACCACAAACACACTAATACCTTTACAATAACTATTTAAAATCTTCAATTTGTTTACTG
This sequence comes from Ptenothrix huangshanensis, assembly GCA_036851915.1. Classification (NCBI taxonomy): domain Eukaryota; kingdom Metazoa; phylum Arthropoda; class Collembola; order Symphypleona; family Dicyrtomidae; genus Ptenothrix; species Ptenothrix huangshanensis. Next base: position 4,948 of record JAAXYX010004401.1, read on the forward strand.
CTGACATTTTTTCACAAAGAAAAGTTTTAGCTTAGCTTGCTGAATTAATTAGGAATGGACTTTTCAAAGGAGTATGTATAGCATCCCTTCCAGCCCTAGCTCCAGCGCCAGCTGAAGTTCTGCTGTGATCTATGACTTTAACTTCATCCACCACTAACTAAACACAAAAGACAAGACAAGATTCCAGCCACGTTTATTTCAATCGCAACTCAACCCAAGGCTTGAGTTTTTTGATTTGTTGAATGCTACCAAACTGTAGCTTTGCTAGTGCACTCCACTTACTATCATATCACCCGACAACATGAGTTAAGTTCACTGATAATGAAAAAATACTATAAACGACCGACTTTAAACTTCATCCAAACATTATTAATTTAATAGCGAATCGAAATACATACAATAAAATAAAATCCTAATATCAAGTCTCAATGGCATCAAAATTAAGCAGGAACGATATCACACATTATATTACAACTTAGTTTATGAATGTTTCGCCAAGTTCACATTTAAATATTCTACTACCCAAATAAACTTTGCAAGAACTAAACTGCATCCGATAGTCAATAGAATCGATAGGCATTAACTTAAATATAGGTATTGGATTATATTTGGATGACAAGGATACAGGATACAATGTTAATTGATAATACAAGGGTTACGCTGATGCTGTGCTATGATGCTATGTGCATTGTGTGCATTTTGACAGGACTGAAGATAAGCAAAATAATAATAACACTGTAAAACCTACATATACTTACTACCCCTATACTATACTATACGTGTACCCAGGTAGGGATATCGATATCAGTATCAGATTCAACTGCAACACTATAAAATGTGTAAATATATATCAAAGTATTGGTATGAAAAGTGAAGTATTTAATTACGATTGGCACTTTTGACGACTCGATGGGAGGGATGATAATGTACGAAATGTGAATGTGATACGTGATAAAAAAAATGTTTCACGAATCAAACTAAATGTGTACTGCTGAATACGAAGTTGCGAAGTCTGAAATTAACCAGACTTCACAAACTTCAGACATTTGGCTTATTCGTATATCATATCACTGGCACTTTATAATTGATACTATGTAATTTGCATACGCCGAGTTGTCGTTATAGTTGTCGCAGTGGTATCGTATCCTATGGTATCCACTAATCATTATATCATTAATGGTCGTAATAAATCGTATAGTCTTCAACTATCAAGCTAACTACTTACCTAGCTACTACAAAGGCTAGCCAGTAAGTGATGATAGTGAAACTTGGATTGGATTGAATTGGACTGGGTCGCTATAGATTTGATGAAATGAAATGGAAGAGCTGCAACATTTTTCACTAAGAACTACAGTTTAACAAGGTAACTATAATTACAGTGTAACAGTAGAGTGTAACTTTGTCACCTCAACAAAGGTAAAATTCAAACTTTTTTAATTTACTTGCTCAAAACCTCCCACTTACCCACGCCATTTCAAAGAGCGGAAAATGATCCAGTCAGACCTCTACCTACTCGAACTCAAAACAATGAAAAGTTTTAATCCTATCAATCCTAATACCCCAACTCAGATTCTAAAAATATGAAATAAATTATAATACAGCAATTACGGATTTACCGTCAAGTTTCATTAACTTCATGTTTGACCATTTGTAAGTGTTGAAGCTATAATCCAAAATAGATATCAGGTTTCAGAAAATTTACGCACACAGCCATTTTTGGCTTGAAATATTTCCAAATATGCAGTTAACAAGACATTGGAATGAACCTGGTATACAGGTACCTTGAACAGGAGTTGGATCACGGCAAAAAATGATTAAAATATTCTCAATTTACATTTATTATCGCTATGCCCGCTGAAGGTGGAGAGTGGATAACCTGATATCCTTTATCAGAACAAATAACGTAACGTAACAGATACGTGGTTTTGAACCTATAACCAAGATGACAGCGCTATACCAGGCATCCTAAGATATTAATTTTAATACGGTCGGTAGTTAATGATTGATGGTTGTTGTTGTTGTTGTTGTCGCAGTACATGTTCCATCTCCTATACTAATCTAGCAGTCCAACTGTCCAATACTGTTGCACATCTTTTTCCTCAACTATCGTTATGGTTGTAGCCGTAGCTCTCTCGTTGTACTTCTACGCTTACGCTGATGGATGTTTCGCATTCCTTGGAAGGACGAACGGAAAGGCTACCGTTTCGTAATCGTATTGAAGCTCGCTTTGCTTACAACAATATCGTTTAACAATTATAATTTTCATAATTGCATTTTAACAACAAGAGCAAGAGTTTCGATACTCGCTAACTCGCCTAAGCTCTACTCCTCGGACTGTAATCAGGGCAAACCTAATTATCGCATCATGAGCTACAATTATAATTAAACATCCACGTACCTTCCTAATCAAAACTCAACTCAAATTCAAATGACTTAATTCACTCCCCTAAACATGTCTTTCTTTACTACACGTACAACAGAATAATGGAATGCCCTTTGGAAACTAATAAATGAGAGTAGCAGAAATGGAATCGAAAATGTAAAAAAGCACTAAACTAATGCACGAAATGGCAATGAATCGACTATTGGAGACATAGATTAGGAGTAGAACCAATATAAATATGGGAACTATCACGTAAAAGTCAAAGTCAAATAATCATGTTTACCTACTAACTCACAAATTGATATAAGTAGATGATGTCGTTGTCATCAATAGATTACAGTTATTTGCTTAGGTGCATTCTCAACAAAAACTGGAATGCATTACGATACTACAACAACTGACTTCGTACTAGTACTAACTGAATCAAATTACACAACGATAACGATGACGATGCTGATGACGACCAAACAGGCACCCTAACTATCAAAGGGATTGTGAACTACAAAGTGTATAGGTATACTGGACGGAACAGGACATGAATTGGATTTACTATTATCTTTTGGAAGAACAAAATCAAGCAAAACATCAAAAAGTTAGATTTTACGTAATCACAACCACTTTAACGATTGAAGTGCAAAGTCCGTCAGACCTAAGACCTAATAGTTCCTTCTAGGATTCTATATTACCTACATATTTATCAACTACAAATTTAATTGCATATCCACTCTTCATATATTATATTCATTATTATAGTGATAGAATTCTTACGTAATATAATAGAATAATATTATCATGTTCAAGTGCACTCTGTGCTGTTCACTGAGACTATTTACTTACCATGGACTAGCAAAAAATGAACAATTCAGTCTTCTATGATTCGAAGACTTGAAGACGAAGAGCTATGACGCTGATGACGACAATAAATGATGAATACTGTACTGTAGTCTGTAGAACGTAGAACTGTAAACGGTTGAAAAACAGCAAATTCGTATTATTAAGTTTCGTACTGTTAGCTGTTCTGTTGATATCCAGAAACTTAATTATATTTTTATCACTGCCATTCCTTCATTCTTGACTTTCCGTTTCTCACTAGTCACTGGTCAGTGTATTCCGTGTATTGCCCACTCACGATCTATTATTCGATTCGATTTCATATACTATTTGTAACAACCTACCAATAATAACATAACTTTAAGCATTTAAGATCACACACAAATACGAATTTATGAATTATCATCATTCACCATTAATTTTTAATGTGATGTAGTAGTAACTGAGTAGGAGTATATAAGAAGCGTAGGTATACTCGGGACAATTTTGGCCTTGCTTTTTTTACTATTTTATAATGGTTCTTTAATCCTTTCTTTCTTCTCCCGTCCAGACTGTTTTGTTTAGTTTTGTGCTATTGATGTTCTTGTTTACTATCACCAAAATGTTGATGAATGTCAAAACACAACAGCTCCGTCCCTCCAAACTCCAAACGCACGCCTTCAATTCAAAACAAGCGTGTGCCACAATCAACAATCAAAGTTGAAATTTATTTACCTTCCGTGTTCAATTTCCTTTTGGAACTCGATTCGTTTTTCGATGTTCAGGCAGCCAGTCTTTGATTCGGTTTTAAATAATGAAAGTGGAATGATGACGAAGAAACATTATCAATTGTAGATGGTATATAAATTATCGTTAATTTCGATCTGTTTCGATTCGATGATAGACGATAGAGTGGTTCAAAAATATTTTATTTACGGACTTTTCTTGTTGGATGGTTGGTTACTGGCAAAAGTTGAGATTGATGAATGATAGTTTAGTATAGCGATTATAATGGAATATAAGAAAAGCGTTACATTCCTTAGAACAATAAGCAATCTGAGCCTGTGGAAATTAGAAGGTAATTGTAGATTGTAGTTACAGTTTGTATTTCTTAGTGTCGTTCTATTTCATGGACACAAAAAGACAAAAGATCGAGTGATCGAGAGTGAGACTTACGATTAGAACTATAACCAAACCAAACCAGGGACAGAGAGACCAACCACTCTCGTATCGTCGCAGTTGCAAGTAGTCAGTAGGAGCAAGTATATAATATTAAGGAGCCAAATAATAATAACAATAATACTAGAACTAGAGTTAGAGCTGATGTTGGTTGTTGGTGTTGATACTTAATTGATGAGATGTGAGAGAGACACAAAACAGTGAGGAAATACAGAATTCTATCAGCTAGACAGACACCTTGGTTAAAAGAACAACCAAAGGAATGCGTGTATACAAATAGTAAACAGAAGAACAAGAGAAGAGTCAGATGAGGGAGCACAAGAGATGCAAGATGCAAATCGCAATCGAGATGAAAGCGATTCTGGATCCCGATGCTAAACTTCAAGTACAACACACTAGCAGATTATTCGAACCTACATACAATTACTTCGTCTTTGAAATCCACGTCGAGTTGGATTGTGGATTTGAATTTGGTTAGGATCTGGCTTCTTCGTAGTTAGCTGAGAGAGCAGCCAGTAATTTGTCCATAAAGAGAAGGAACAAATCCAACCAGTCACTTGCACTTGACCAGTGACCAGTAAACGTGAATACAATAACTAATTAACTAGATATGGGCGAGCTTTCTGACATAAACCGTGGTATTAGGACAGCAATGAATGTTTAATTTAATCCTACTACAGAATATTTGCTTACTTCGTATGTTTTTAGCTTGGGTTTTTAGTTTACTTCAGTCAGTTAGATTTTGGTTAGTTGTAACTGCAGTGGTAGTTCCATGTCCCATCATTGGCTACAAAATTGTGAATAACTTTGTCAAGTACCATTATCAAGTATAATAATTATATAGATCGCGGATGATAATTAATACAGAATTTGCACTTTTGTCATTCGAGTAAGGAAGGGTACAAAGATAAACACTGAAAGATAAGCAGAAACCAACACTGTCACTGCCACTGTTTTAGATCACTGAGCTGGAAATTCGAAACTTGGTTTTCAACTCGGTGCTTGGTTCGTGGTTGTGCTCTTTGTGGTTAATTATCTTTTTCCAAGAGAAATACTCGGAAATCCGAAAATGCGAAGAAGCAGAATGGGATTCCTGTACCTACTATTTTAATTATAATATTATCATCATGTCCATGTATATTCTATTCCCTTGTTGCTTGTGTTAACATTTACTCTATAATATTGTATTTTTACTACCTACTACGTTACATGGAAATGCCATTTGACTGTGCCCTTTTACCACAGCTAACTTTACCCACAGACGTACCGATTCCATCTGCATTTTCCTAACGCAGACTGCCTGCACCTCAAAGATGGCACCTGCCGCGTTCAACTCAATTGCGTTCTTTGTCTTTACTCCTTCACTCATTAGGTAATTAGTAATTAGGCAGTTCCATTTTACAGACAGACAGGGACTGCACGTAATTGCATCTCTGAACTGAATAGTTGTGTACCTATATGTCTATATATTGTTAATTTCTATCTATATCTTTGAGCATTCCCATATTAATCAATTAGTTAAGACATCTGGAAATAGTGGAAATAGTATGTCCATAATAATAATTTATTCCATTTTAATCCCTAATCCGTTTATTTGTTTCCGGTTAGTCTCACAACTTACTATAATTGCATAAGTTTCTGCTTTTCCAATTATGAAATTAATGCTATCATACTAGTCTACTTCACCCACTGTATATAAAATCGAAGATTTTTGTTTTGTTTTTTCTTGTTCATTGTTAGATTTTGATTCTTAAAATTGTAGTTGGATTGGAGCTGTTTTTGTTGTTTCCAACTGCCATTTTTCCGTTTTTTCTGAAAAAAGCTTCATTTTCGTCATGCCTGTGGCAAAATTGTTACGTCCGCTATATATTATATAACATATATGTACCTAAGTAACTCGTTGGCGAAAATGATCTATGGGATCGGCGACGCCGCTGGAAATGTCATGAGGTCGTCGAATTGTAAAAATAATGAAAAAAAATACCAGATGAGAAACAGATGCGTTTAAAATTTGTTTTTTATTTGAGTTGGTAAAAAAAAAAATTCAAGATAAGAAAAGGCCCAACTTTGAGAAAAAAACTCATCTTAAATCAATTTTAACCGCATCTGTTTCTCAGCTCTTTTTCAAATTTTTAGTTTAGTATTTAGATTACAAAGTGTAAAATTTCCTCAAGCTCACCTGGAGGGACAGGGACAAGACAAAAACTGTTTTCGTAAGACATTTTGAGCAATAATTAGGTACTTCTTGACTTTAGTCTTGAATTCTATGCGGAGTGAGGGATCGCTAACTTTTGGGAAAGAATTATAATTATCATATTTTGTATAGGGAGAAAAGTGGCAAAAGAAGCATAATTTGACATTATAAATTCCATTACTCAAAAAAAAAAAATAAATAATTCTTCTATGAATAAAATAAAACTTATCATGGTTCAGTGCATAGTTTTACGCTTTCGATGCTACATATATGCGCAACTATTTACTTGCCCTTTTGGACTTACGGGTATATATTTAGGTACTTGAGGATTAAAGCACATCAATAGCTACCAGGGATCAAAAATAATTATATTTACAAATTATATTATAATTAATTGCACCAGGACTATCCCAATAATTAAGTAATTCATCTATCCCCAGCGAATAGCCAGAGCTATGTATATCATTCAATTATACTTTTTACATAATATGCCTAAATCATAACATGAGCACAACACAATCAATAATTACAATTGACGATAAGATAACTATTCCGCATTTATAGTTATTCCCTGAACGGATTCACTGAAAAATATACCTTTCAAAGTACTACACCGATAACTATTACACCATTAAATCAACAAGTAGGTTTAAATAGGTTCCTAATCAGTTGTTTTTGACTGTTACTCAGGGGCGGATAGACCATTAGGACATTCGGGAAATCGCCCCAAGGGCCCCATGCTTTTTAACATTACGCTAATGGCGAAATTAGGCCCCCAAAACCTCCACGGCCCCTACGGTTATTCCTTTTTCCCCGGGCCCTAAACTCGGTTGCTATCCGCCCCTGCTGTTACTAATGCAGATTGCAAAAGTTACGGTAGGTTCAGATGAAGATAAATACCACCTAACTAAAAAGTAAA
>JAAXYX010004402.1:0-12431 GCA_036851915.1 Ptenothrix huangshanensis
AAATACAATTAGTAAGAGTATTTTAAAATTATAAATGACTGTCGCTCATAATTGTAAAAGTTATTGCGGTAGTTTTTATTCACTCTTACTAATTGTATTTTGAAGTGTTCACAATTAGCCGCGTTCACAATTACCCACCTTTACCCTACCGATTTCGCCTTCATGACATATGAAATATTTTAAAAAAGGGAAACGTAAGTTGAAATTGGAGGTTGAATTTGATTTTGGATGTTGATTTGATGTGTTGTTTTTTTAGAGGAATATAATGGCCTCGAGTCTCGGTTTTGCTGGCGGTGTGATGCTGGCAGCCTCGTACTTCTCACTTCTTGCGCCTTCCGTCGAACTTTCGAAAACTTTGCCGATTTGGGAGGACATTCATTTAATTCCAGTTTGCTTTGGGTTTCTACTCGGAGCTTTTTTCGTCCATCTCACCGACATTTTCATCGACCAAATGGGACTTGTCGGCGTTTCCCCTGGGATAGCTTTAGGTCTTACTTTTGTTTTTTGTTTTGTTTTTGTATGCAGTATAATGAAAGGTGATTGTGGTTTGGTAATTTGGCTTTTAATTTGAATCGTTAGCGGTGGCGAATTCCCAGTTTTCTCACAAGAAACTTGACACGTACGATGACGAAGCAGGCTCTTCAGCCTCTGACAACGAACACATGACCATGGCCATGTCACATGGAGGTCACCTCCCGGCCAAGACCACCAACTGGAAACGAATCATGCTCCTCATTGTGGCTATTACGGTCCACAACATTCCCGGTACACATCCCACTTTCCCACAATTACATACTTTACAATTACAATCAGTCAGTCTTTTTATCAAGTCGTACAACTTTCACCTCAACTCAACTGTGCAGGGAAACTTTTAAAAATACACTGCCGACTTTAAAATCTACACGAAAAGTCGCAGTTTTTTAATTTACACGATAAAGACGCTTAAAGACGATTTAAAATTTTACTTGAAAAGCACGCAATTTTTTTTTAATTTACTCGAAAAACTCTCATGTTTTCATTTAAACCACACGATAAAGAAGCCTTTAAAAAATTACATGAGAAAGACACTGTTTTTTTTAAAACTACACGAAAAACATGCCTTTTTGAATTGAATTGAAAAGATTTTTTTTTAATTTATGAGAAAAATACTGTTTCGGAAAGCACGGAAGAGTAAATATTTTTTAATTGACATAAGCTAAGATCCAGTTTTGTCCAGGCCTACACAAAAAAATCCCGCGACTCTACTGGTCATGAGTATTGAATAAATTTTTATTTTCTAAAATAAATGCATGTAATTTTGAAAAATTGAATTGCTGTTTGGGATTGCAGAGGGTCTTGCAGTTGGTGTTGGTTTTGGTGCAGTGGGTCACAGTCCGTTGGCGACGTACTCGTCTGCCTTCTCGCTCACCATCGGAATCGCACTTCAGAATTTCCCCGAAGGACTGGCCGTGAGTTTGCCTCTGTTTGCTTCGGGGTTCAGTCCTCTCAAGTCATTCTACTACGGACAGTTAAGTGGGGTGGTGGAGCCATTCGCGGGGGTGCTGGGGGCAGTGGGGGTTAATTTATTCGAGCCCATTCTTCCCTGGGCTTTGAGCTTTGCGGCGGGTGCAATGGTCTTTGTCGTGCTCTCCGAAGTCATTATCGAAGCTCATCAAAATTCAAAATCACTTGCATCCTGGTCTGCGCTCTTCGGGTTCACCGTCATGATGGCTCTAGATGTTGGACTCGGATAATGGCATCTGCACCATACTACCATAACCATTACCATTTGCCACTACGAACGACACTCATTTCCAAAATACACCACAAGGGGTAAATTATTCCCAACACCAACACCAAGTGTGATTATAGTAATTATTTAAAATCAATATTGAACTCAATAACAAAAATACTACAAAATAATCCAAATACATACAAAACTAATTACAGCGATAAAAAGATTCTAATTCTAATAAAATTACAAGTGAGAAAGTAGCCACATCTAAATCAAAAAGTTACGGTGCAAAGAAAACGCAGAAAACAAAAATGTAGAAAAACAAATGACAGCACTAGGAGAAATAACAGAAAAAATTCCAACAAATTACGACACTAGGAAAAATAATAAAGTAAATTCCAGCAAACGACGATACTAAACTAAAAAAAAACTACCTTTAACTAAAAAATTATCTTTATTACGAACTATCCGCATAATTCTGTATGCACATTACGATTACGATACGATTACCTCGCTTTACTTCCCTTTGGTGAATTTTAAAAATAAAAAGGAACTAAAAATGATACTTTGTTTAAAATATAAGAGAAACATAATTTCATCTTTGAAACATGGAGAGATTGCTACATATCGTGGAGTTGATTAGCTCTCAAAATTGACTAAATTCGGCCTTCGGAAAAAACTAACTGTTGATTGTGGATGCTGATATAATCTGCACTAGAACTAAAACCAGAACCAGAACCTGAACCAGAACCAGAGCAACTGCAGTAATTGCTCACAATCGTTTCGTACCGCAGGATGAAACTTTGATTTCCAAGTACAAATGAGTCTTCTTCTGAATTGACTGCATTTTTCCTGATGCAACAGTGAAATAAGTTATTCCCCCTATCCCCCCATAAAAGATCAACTGGTTTGAAGTTTTCAATAATATTAGTAATTAAAAAAATAATAATTATTATTATAACTAATTAATAGCAAAATTATCATTTTTTAAATTTTTAATTTTTATAATGCTAGAATAGGCTTTTACCTATACGCTTATTAATGCATTTTTTCGATATGATTTTGATTTCGGTTGGAAAACTTTGTTCGAATTCTTTGGTACTGTGCTGTGTTACCTCAGATGAAGGTCAAAGGTCGAACCAACTCTGTATTTCTTATTGACCACCACCTTGACTTTGACTTTGACTTTGACTTTGACGTAGGGATTTTAAAATAATGAGTTACAAGGTTACAAGTATGTAGTTAAAGTTTCACTGTAAGAATTAAATTGACAAGAATGAATCATGATTGAAATGTTATTTTTGTTATGGTATTGTTATTGTACTCCCTGAATAATGAATCAATGCCATGATTGATTGAGTGATGTGATTTAAGCAACGGTAACGGTTCAGTGACTGCGATGATGACCAAGATTAATTTAAATATATGCCTAAGTTTTAAATGATACGTCCTGTAGTTACGTTATTTGTAATTAATTTCCACACTGCATTGTTGTTTTGTTATTGTTATCCCATACGATGGGTCAAGGAAAGGAAAACCTCCAGGGAGGTACAAGCTTAAATTTTTTTATGTATGCAGTCGGGTCGGGACGTTTTTGTTTAGTCACATCTCATCTAATTTAATTTAAATACTAAAAATCCTTTGTAGGCCTAGGCCTACGTCTACATACTACAACGTATACTCCCGCCGATCCGATGCTACTGTATTTTATGTATCATTTGTGTGTGAATTTTCACCTGCGTGATTCCCATATTATTTTTTACGAGATATTGATATTAAAAATCAAAATTTAATAAAAATGTTTCCAAATGGTCATCTTTAAAATATAAAACTTTTACAAGTTCCTAATATCAAAAAACGTGCAAAAAAATGTGCCTTTGCAATTATCATTCAGATCTCTTTTATCATGTAAATTCAAAGAAAACAAAAGCACATCATTAAAGTTTTTTATTTTGGCTAGAGATCATCCAGAAAAATGTGGCGTCTTTTTCTTTTCGTGTAAATTTTTGAAAATGCGGCGTGTAATTTTTGTTATTATTATTGAAAAAACTGCGTCTGATTTTCTGCACTGACTTTTGCCACTAAACTGAGACTGAGAGTGAAACCTTTATCGCTGCTATAGCAATGCTGAGGAAGCTAAAAGTGAAAAGTAAGATGTAATTTTATTATTAATATTAATTAATATTAGTATTTTTAATATTTTTACTTACTGCAGAACGTTCAAATTTTTAAAAGGAAAAAACCTGTCTAGGAATGGTTCAAAGTAAAGTTCAAAGGTAAAAGTACATAACGTTCAAGCTTCAAGCTTCAATAGCTTTATGAACTTGATATTTTATTTCTTTAAAGCATTTTTATACATTAGATTCGAAATCGAAATTGTTTAGTACAATTACGTGGAATCAAAGCATGATTTAATTAAACATTCGCCAAATTCTCAGTACAAGTTCAACTAATTTATTGTCCAAGTTCAACAAGACCTAACTCCGTGACACAGTAGCAGTAGCGTAACTAGGACTTTTTAGGCGTAGGCCAAATTTCTCAAGTGGGTTAATTATATCCAGTGTAAGTTTTTGTAACAAATACATAATTGTATTTAAGCCGGTGTTTTCTTTGTTGTAGACTTTCATAAAACATGATGAGTCGAGTCCAGTGTAACATTTTAAAAAACTCCATATTATCTAGTACGATTTATTTTAAAAAAATGTGTGGCGTTTTCCTATAAATTTATCAAAAAAACTGCGTCGTTTTCCTATAAATTTACCAAAAAAACTGCGTCGTTTTTCTATAATTTATTTAAAAAAACTGCATCGTTTTCCTATAAATTTATTAAAAAACTTTTGCCGTTTGCCTATAAATTAATAAAAAAAACCTGCTACTTTTCCCTATGAATGTTGAAAAAAACAGCACCGTTTTTGCGTACATTTAAAAAAATGCTTCGTTCTTCTGTGAATTCAAAGAAAAACGAAGCAAAAAAGTTCGCCTTTTTCGTAGAAATCTGAAAGAAGGCTGTGTATTTTTATATTTTAGATTTTTTTATATTTTTAAAAATCCCGCGTATATAGGCCTAGACCTGCGTGGCCTGTGCCTAGTTACGCTACTGCTGCTACATGTAGTGTACTCTTGTTTTGTGGCGAAAGGTGGACAGGAGATGAACTACAAGGGAAAGAAGAACAACGTGGGGATTTGGGATGGTGGTATTTAAAAGATTTAAGATGAAAATGTAGAGCAATATGTAATTGGATTGTGGACAAGAAGAAGTAATGGGAAGTACTCGATTCCTCACGCCTACGTTTACGATATGCTGTGGTTTCGAATAGCAGCAGTGCTATTCATTGTAATTGTATTTTTCTGGTCGGCCGGAGTCACATGGGGCGTGATTCAAATGTTCACGTATGGGGGCGCCACAAAAGGCATGCAAGACGATCCAACTAAAAATGGAACCTTCACAATTTACATATTCGTAGCTGCAGATCAAATTTTTATCTGGCTCTCCGCTCTATTTGGCCTTTTCATTGCGTTTCGTATGTGGAGAAATAATTACCAAATCGATCACCAACTACGGCATTTATTTATCATTTGGCTCGTGAGTTGATTATTTCAAATAATTCATTATATGTAATTATATCGTCCTTCAAGATCAGAAGATGCAAACCATGTTATAGCCCGTTTGTTTTACACTGCGTATGTAGGTATAACATGGTTTGCGTTTGCATGCATCGTCAACGAAATGCATGTATCTTGGGTGGAGAGGCACAAGTAGCTAGGGTTACCAAATTTTCAAAATTCCAAACCAGGAGGTTTTTCGACTATTTTGTTCAACCATTGTAAAAACGTAGATAAGCGGTATAAGTGTGTTTCAAAGTAGTTTTGCCAGGGCTCTCAGGGGTGGTTGTAACAATGGATGGTACAATGATGGTAAAAACAGGTTAAATTCCGAGAAAAGAATTTATTTTTAGCACACATTTTTTAAATGCCGTATTATTTCAGGTAAAAACCACATCCTGATTTAGCCTTAAGCTTTTTTATTTGATTTGGGTATCGGTTTCGTAAATATTTGAATAAATGTACTGAATGCGCTTTGTTTACCAATGGTTTGGGAAGAAAACAATCTGCTTCTTTTAGTTTCAAGTATCACTAGGGATGGCTAATTTTCAACTCCATGGGAGTTTTGGGTGTGGGAATGTTCTCCCGGCGTTTTGGGAGTTTATTTTTTGGGAGTTTTGGTAGTATTCCCACTGTACGCAAATTATTAACGCCCATTACTCCGGGAGTTTATTAGCAGGAAAAATCGGGAGTTTTGGGAGTTTTAGGATAAAAAACCCAAGCAAACACAAAGGTTTCGAGGATTTATAGTGTGCATTATGTACCTACATGCAGTTTCAAATTTCCAGATTACGCCCGTAGATATAGCGTGATTGTTTTATCAGAAAAAATCGTCGTTTGTCACACGCCGATTCAGCATGAAATCACTTGTAATTAAACGCCGTGCAAGTATCGTCAGAACATTGCTTCTGCACTCTTGAAAACTCCCAAAACTCCCTTGGAATTTTTAGAGTTTTGGGAATATATCAGGGAGTTTAAAATGTTGGGAGTTTTGAGGAAACTTTGGGAGATTACCGCTCCCGGAGGGAGCTTTGAGCGCCCCGGGAGTAGATCAAAGGGAGTTTTTAATTAGCCATCGCTAAGTATCACAACATTTTTTGTTACAGCTACAGCAGTTATTTGTAATTGTACCACTTCATAACAATTATTGCTTGCTTATACGTGGTTAAAAATATGTGTATGCCACGTGGCATGGTAAAAACCAACAATGGGTGCTAAACACGGAAAACTAAGTTTTTCGACTATTTCAAAAATTGTATATAGAATAATTGAGTTAAAAACGAATAAATTCCAAATCATACCGCGCATCATGTACTTCCTCTAATAAATTATAAGTACCCCTTTATGTTAATTTGCTGACCTTGGAGCTTCGAGCTCAGGATGTCTAAAAAACGAATTGATTTTTGGTTATTTTATCCCTGAATGCTCTTACAAATCTGTGTTTTCCATAAATGTCTCAAACCAGGACATTTTGACTCCTGGTTAACCTCTAACCAGGAGCCAGGAGGTTGAGCCTCAAACCAGGACTCTCCTGGTCAAATGAGGAGATTTGGTAACCCTAACAAGTACGCATTTCATTTCGAAAACTGACTAAAAGCAAAAATGCATATACATATTTATCCAATAAATACACACTAAATGCAAGAATGCTTGAATCTAATTTTACTCAAAACATCTTAAAAAGTGCACCTATGCCTATATGTAAATTTCAAAAACGTCCGTCTGTTTTCATGCGAATTTTAAAATTGTTTTTGCTTTTGTAAATTTCAAAAGCGTGCATGTGTTTTTGTGTAAATTCAAAAAACTGCATCCGTTTCTACGTAAATTTCAAAAAAATTACATCTTTTTTGTATGAATCTCAAAAACGTGTATCTGTTTTTGTTTTTTTTTTAAATCTCAAAAATTTGTGTCTGCTTTTGTAAATCTCGCAAAACTATCTGTTTTTGTGTAAAATTCAAAAACGTGTATTTGTTTTTTTTTAAATTTCAAAAAATTGCATTAGTTTTCCCATAAATTTCAAAAAGGTGTGTCTGTTTTTGTGTTTTTTTAAATCTTAAAAACGTACATCTGTTTTTGTATAAACTTGAAAAATCTGCATCTGTTTTTGTGCATATTTAAAAAAACTGCATCTGTTTTTGTACAAATTTCAAAAAACTGCATCTGTTTGTGTGTAAATAATAAAACTGCATATGTTTTCTAGTAAAATAAACTGCATTTTCGGATATGTAGATTTTAAAAATCCTTTGTAGAGGCCTAGGATTACATGGCCTACCCCTGCCGACGCTACAGTTTTTAAGTAAAGTTGGATGTGTACATTTGTTCATTTAGTCAGATTTAGAAAATATGGACTTTTGCCTTTTCACCCACGAAATGTGTTGCAACGTTGAAGAAAATGTTAGTAAAATTGTAAAGACCATATAGACAGTTTAAGTGTTGAGTGAATGGAAATATTTTAATGAGGCAACTTAATTGAGCAGGGGATGTGGGGAACGGGGACAGTCCTTGACTTAACTGCAGGCATTTACATGGTCATTCGCGGCAAAGATAATCAGGAAAATATGGCCATTCTATTTGACACGTTCACAAGATACTCCCAGGATGCAAAATTCGTTTCTACTTTGGAGAAATACCAGCGAGAAGTACAAATCATTACGTTCAACTCTGGGTTTTGTTCCTTCTATTTAAACTCCAACTTGATGTTGAGCAGAGGCGAATCCGGAAAAAGCTCATAGAGGGGGGCTAAAGAAAAAAACCTCATTATATCTAAATTTCAAAAAACTGCACCTAGTTTTGTGCAAATAAAACAACTGTACCTATTTTTGTTCCAAATTGAAAATTGCGCCTTTTTTCTCCAATTTATAAAACTGCAACTATTTTTGTTTACATTTTGAAAAATTGCGGCTGTTTTGTGTAAATTAAAAAAGCTACCTAGGTATTTTTATTTTAATTTTTAAAAATTTGCTCCTTTTTGGTACAAATTAAAAAAAACTGCACCTATTTTTGTGCAAATTAAAAAAAATTGTACCTATTTTTCTATAAATTTTAAAAAATTGCACCTATTTTTGTGCAAATTTAAAAAATTGCACCTATTTTTGTATAAATTTTAGAAAATTGCACCTATGTTTTTGAAGTTTAAAAAATGCGTTGGTTTTTGTTTTTTGTCTTTTTTTAAAAAAAGGAGTTAAAATTAAGCGGTTAAATTTTGAAAAAAAGTAATACTGCACCTTGACGTAATTTTATCTTCATGGAGGGGGCTACAACCCCTTAGCCCCCTCCTCTGGATCCGCGCCTGTTGCTGAGTTAAGTGTGTGACTTGGCCACATTTGTTTTGTTGCTTCACATTTATATTCTGTGCTGTAGATTCAGTGCTGCGGGATTTATGGTCCGGACGATTGGCTAATGATTCAACTTCGTCAAGCACCCGTGGCAGGCGGGGGAGGCGGCGGTTACCAAAGTTTGGATTACGGATTCCGTCAAAACCCAAGTACGGGGAAATGTCACATGGTCCCGCCAACAATACCGCCAGTAATTAAATTTTATTATTTATCTGTCCGAGAGGCTTGGACGGACGACTAAACGATTACAAGGAAAGCTCATATTAAAGATACTCCATAGCACGCGCATTATATACGGCCCAATGTATCAAAATTACGTTTTAGGGTTGTGGACTAAGAATTATGGAAGATGTTAATTTTGGCTTAAAAATTTACGCAGCATGTTGCCTCGCCGAAACAATTTTGTCCTGTATCGCTGGAGCCCTCTGCTGGTATTGCTTCTTCTACTGGCTAGAAAAGGTAGCATAACATTTGACATTCTTTAAATTCTCACAGTTCGTTCCGTAATTAAGATTTTTTATTGTAGCTGGTGTTTTTTTCGTGTAGGCTTTAATAAAACTTGATGAGCCCGAATGAGTAAAATATTAAAAAACTGTAATGAAATGCGAACGAAACGCGAATTAATAAAAAAACCCAAATTTTCCCGTGTGAACAGTAAAAAAACTAAGTCGTTTTTATTTACACTTTAAAATATACGCCGTTTTTGCGGAAATTTCAAAAAATCAGTTCCTTTTTTGTCGAATAAAAAAATCTGGTCCTTTTCTGTGTAAATTTAAAAAAATCTGTCCTTTTTTGTGTAAATTTAAAACAAATTGTCAAATTTTAAAAAATCCTCCGTTTTCTTGTAACCTCTAAAAAACTACGCCTGTTATCTGAAAATTTTAAGAAAATTGCGGTGTTTCCGTGCACATTTTTGAAAAAAATGCTCCGTTTGCCTTGTCGTAGGAATTAAAAAACAGCCTTGTTCGTGCAAATCTGAAACAAGTGTGTATAATAAATTATTTTCAAAAATCCTAATTCTGCGTCGGTCTAGCCTAGGCCTGCATCTTTCTGTAGTTATCTACGTTACTGATTTTTCATCAGCTCTCCAAAAATAAAATACAATAAAATGCACGTAGGTAAATAAAATGCAAAATTACGTAAAACGATTGGATTGAAAACAATTTATTTTAATTATTTCCGTGCCTTGTTCTCTCTCTCTGTTATGTTGCAGGAAGTAATAGTAATTCCCGAGGACGAAGTTTCCAATGTGATAATCATTGAGCCGGAGAGCAATACTACAGTGGAATTCGGTCATGAGTCCCCGCACATGTCGCCCACTGCCTACTTCTCGAGGATGGAGGAGAGAGGGGAGTATTTGCCCATGAGGAGTAACTACATGCACATGCACATCGAGTCTCAGGAGTCCCTCCGAAGAGCTCAGCTTAGGGAGTCTCATTTAAGGTCAACTCAGCTCGCGAGAAGTCATCATCCGTATCTGGGAGCCGAAGGATTGGGAGGTGGGAGCGGGATCCCGAGTGGGTTCCCTTACGAGCACACTCCGCATCTTCCGCATGGTTCTCATTTACCACAAGCTCCACATCCTAGGCATGGATCCCATCTTGGCCACGGTTCCCATCTTGGTCATGGCTCCCATCTTGGGCACGGCTCCCATCTGGGTCATGGCTCCCATCCTGGACACCATGGACATGGACATGGAGCGGGATCAGGACACCGAAGCCCTCAGCTGATTCATTTGACCCAGGACGAGGTTCTGAAAGAGCAAGAGCAAGCATTGGGAGGGAGGGTTTTAGCTGAGATGCACATTGACCACAAATCAACCAAAATGATTCCAGTCGAAGGAGGCAAACCAGGACAACATCATGCTACCGTAAATGTCTATTCCATCAAATTCACGAATAAATCACATTATAAGGGAGCAGTCTTAAATGATGTCACGGTAAAGAGTGGGGGTGTGGGGGGTGGAGGGTAGAAATTTGGCCTGGCAGCATTAGCAAATAACCGAAAAAAGATAGGAAAGGAAGACAGAGGGGGAGGGCGCCTAAAATCTTTTTTAGTCTTTTTTAGCGTGACATCATTTATGACCGCTCCCTAAGCATATTCTCGATCAATGTTAAAATGGCTGGCTGTACATTCAGATTCAGTATTCACAGTCAACCTTCAAAATAAAGTGCACATGTACAAATTAAATTCCATTACAAGCTTTGAACTGTTTCACAATTTTTAATTTAAAAATTGTGAAATTCAATTCTTTCGAAATTGATAAAAGAGCAGTTCTGAGAGGTTCAAAAATTGTTAAAATAAGTGCTTGAAGTTTCAAAATTATTATGATACAAAATTGGAAATTTTGAGACGTTTCTTTGTTAAAATACGAAATTTTGAAACGCTTGGAAAATTCTGTTATTGGAAATTTTTAACGTTTAAAATTTGTTAAAATAGGAAATTTTGAAACGCTTGGAAAATTCTGTAATTGGGAAATTTTAACGTTTCAAAGTTAAAATAGGAAATTTTTAAACGCCTCGAAAATGCTGTATGAACATGATTGGCAATTTTGAGACGTCTCAAAGTCATTGAAAAAAATAGTAAATTTTGAAACATTAAAAATGGTTAGAATAAGAAATTTTGTGATCTAAATTTTGAAAATTGTAAAAATACGATATACGATATTCTTAACCGCTTAAAAATATTATGTATTCTAGTGGATTTAGTCCATTTTGCTTTGGATTTAGCTCATTTTGTTTTTAGTGTCATTTGGATTTAGTTGATGTTGACTCTTGATTTATGAAATGACAATTTTAAGTATGTAAACAAGTTGAATTTTGATAATGAATTAATTAAAACAGATAGCTCTTGTACGAAATAAAAAGCCTCCCAAGCCAAAAGAGATTTTGGGTAAAAAGGGGCATCATGGACAAACTGGAAATCTGGCACAGGACATCGCGGATATGAGTGGTGGACCTGCTCGGGGTTACATCGAGGACGTAGTCATCCCTGTAAGAATCTAAGAATCTTTTAGTAATTATTTATACATACCATGCTTGACTATAATTATTTATTTAATGTGTTTTTGTTAATATGTTGAATGTTTTAGATCGAGCCGCCAGGAGTTACTCCGCATGCGATTCAAGTGCCGATTGATCATGGGATGGGTCGTAGCAACAAGAAGAAATCTCAAGAGAAAGATTTGAAGCATCAAGAGGTGGGAGTGAAAGACGCCATGAACATGATTGACAAGGTCATTGCACCTCCTGAACACAAACTCATCGAGCCCGCCGTCATCACCATCAGCAAAAAGGACCAGACGGAACATCCGCACCTTCTGCCCCCACTTGGGCACCATCACGGTAAAATTCTTTCTTTAGGAAAGAAATTATAATTCTGTCGTAGCTGGAATTTTTTCGTAGAGTAGGGGTGTGTGGATTTTGATAAAGCTTTATCTCATCCACAGTGAAATTTATTATCTTTATGAATAATGTATGCATCATTAAAAAAAATCCCGCCTTCTTTCGTAAAAATTTAAAAGAAATGGCATCGTTTTTGTGTAATTACATTTAAAAAATTCGCGCCTATGTAATCCGTACAAATTTAAAATAACCACGCTACGTGCATGATTCGTCCCCAAAGAATTCGTCCCCTCATGACTCGTCCCCGACCAATTCGTCTCCGGACGCATTCGTCCCCGACTATATTCGTCCCCAGACGAATTCGTCCCCAACTACATTCGTCCCCAGACGAATTCGTCCCGAACTACATTCGTCCCCAGACGAATTCGTCCCCGA
>JAAXYX010004403.1:0-12428 GCA_036851915.1 Ptenothrix huangshanensis
TGTTTTTGAGTGGTGAACATTCAAGTACGTTTTATACTTTAAAAAATGTAAGGGTGATAGAGAGTGTTATTTGAGGAAAATGTGATTTTACACTTTAAAAAAAATTTAAACTCAATGGAAATGAAAAACTCGATGCAAATACAATTTTATGATATTCATATTTACAAAGAGTTGATCGTACATTTAGTCTTTTTACAAAACGGGACAAAAACACAATTTTGAATTTTTTGAAACAATTTAAATATGCCGTTTTAGACATTTTCCAAAGCATGAAAATAGAACATTACGAGGTTTTTGAAAATCTTTAAAATAAAGCGTTTTGCACTTTTCAAAAATGCTTAGAAAGAACATTACGATGATTTTAAAAAGCTTGAAACGAAGCGTTTTGCATTTTTCAAAAACGCTTAGTACGAAACTTACGATATTTTTTAAAAAGCTTTAAATAAAGCGTTTTGCACTTTTCAAAAATGCTTAAAAATAACATAACGACGATTTTGAAAGCTTGTAAATGACGCGTTTTGCACTTTTGAGAAACACTTAATACGAAAATTCCGAAATTTTTTAAAAAGCTTGTAAATAGAGTATTTTGCAACTTTCAAAAATATTCAAGCAGAGCATTGTCACATTTTAAAAAGTCATAATTATCACGTTTTGCCACTTCTAAAATGTACTTTTAAACACATTTTTTCTCTCTATTTGAACATGCGTAGATTTTTTTCTTCATTATTTAAATATCAATACATACTTTGTATTTCTCCTTATATGTTTACATCTAAATTGAGCCTGCTTCTCCACCTCCACAGTTATAGCGACGACTGCAGTTATGCCATTTTGAAAAGCAATTAATCTCCATGTGAAATCCCTAGGCCTATGATGTTTGCGTCTTTGGTGGGGTTATGTAAAGCGCTAATTCGTTTGGTAATTTGTGCTTGTTGAGAATGTTGTGGCTAGTCAGCGAGAGAGAGCAAGAGAGAGAGAGAGAGAGAGAGAGAGAGAGTTTGACAGGAAGTGCGTATCTTAACTTTGATTCAAAATTCAAAATTGATGAATAATTTCCAGCTCATTCTGTCGCCTCTTTCTTAATGCAGATGCTATGAGCTTTGGGTTCATATACCTACACTTTACACAGATAATTCGAGCGTTCTATTTCTATAACGAGATGTATAAACAGTGTGAGAAGACTGTTAAGAAATGTCATCAAAGAGCCATGAAGAAAGATGAACCAATTTTGAACTACAGTATTTGCCAACACAGGGAATGGCCCTAAGTAAAGAAATGGGGAGAAGAGGAAGAGTGACGTTAAGGAAATGGAACACAACTCACTGCCACTCTAATAAAGATAAGATGATATTTTTACAAGGATATTTATTCCGTTTTTATTGCCTCGAATCGGCAGCCATCCACGCACCCCAAAGATACTTGTTTCTGCATTTAAATTCCCCCTGCATTCCTGATTAACTCAGAAACACATTCCATCATATTTTATTGCCATTCAAAGAACAACAAGGGGTAGAGGTCGGCAACAACACAAGTCAGAAGCTCCTGAGCCAGAGGCAGAGTACGGAGCCAAAAGTCAATTTTGTTCAGCAAAGGCTAGGCCCACAAGTAAAACAACTTTTGCAAAACTACTTTTGGGTATCAAAACAATTTTTTGAAAAAATTACTCCTGAGTCCAAATCACTATTTTGAAAATGAATTGTGAATCCAAAATCTTTTTTTGTTGAAAAAATACTTTTGAATTTAAATTCACTGTTTTAACAAACTACGTATGTATCAAAAGCCAAGTTTAAGAAAAACTGCATTTTAGTATAAAATCATTTTTTGGAAAAGCTACTTTTGAGACTAAGATCAGTGTTTTGAAAGCGGTTTTGGAGCATAAAAATAGATTTCTGGAAACACAATTTGTGACTTTATGAAACCGCCTTTGGAAAAACCGCTTTTAAGTTCAAAACGCTCTTTTGAAAATCTACTGTTTGGTCTAAAACAACTTTTTTGAAAAACGGCTTTTGAGCTTAAAACGTTAGTTTGAAAATCTACTTTTGGCCTAAAATCCATTTTTTGAAAAACGGCTTTTGAATTCAAAATTCTGGTTCTGAAACCTACTTTTGGCCTAATATCACTTTTCTGAAAAGCCGCTTTTGAGCTTAAAACGCTAGTTTGAAAACCTATTTTTGGTCTAAAATCACTTTTTGAAAAGCCACTTTTGAGTTAAAAACGCTCGTTATAAAACTTACTTTTGGTCTAAAATCACTTTTTTGAAAAACTTCTTTTAAGTTCAATGCACTCTTTTGAAAACCTACTTTTGGCCTAAAATCACTTTTTTGAAAAAATGTTTTTAAGTTTAAAATGCTCTTTTGAAAAACTTTTTTTGAACAAGAAACCACTTTTACAAATTAATTCTTGACTTATTATTACACACATTTAGCTGGCCGAACTTGCAAACAGTTTTCACATTGTAACATCTTCATAACATCGCTTTTATTATCCGCACATTTACATATTATTGTGCACAAGTTATAATCTTAGTTTTTGTCAAGCCTGCATAAGACAATCAACCTCAGTTATAATTTCTATGCATTAATGCGCACTCCACTCATCGCCAGTCAGTCTTCCAAGTTCCAATGCTTTATAATAGGATTTAAGATCTCCCCAACTTTCACTCTGACTCTGACGAACTGGCGAGATTAAGAAATGAAGGGGATGGTGCTGATCCTGATGAGGTCTGATGGTGCAATTAATTCCTTAATTCCCAAAACAAAATATCAACATCAGCATCAACATCAGCATCAACAGACGTACATACGTCATCAACAAATCGATGGAAAGACCACGGGTTAATTACATTCCACGTGAGTCAAGATTTACGGGGTATGTTTTCTTATTACATCTTCCCTCTGATTAAACACTTGTTCCCACTTCCAGCCCACCTGCCAACGAGGTGGAGGGAGACAAATTAGAAATTATCACACGTCACACCTCGTTAGCCTCATTCGTGTATTCCTCTTCCGATCCCAAATCCAATGTAGCCAAATCACAAACAAAAACAGTCTCTCACTCATTCCCAATGCATTTTGTACATACGACCAATAATTCAAATGAAGGGAGACAAAGATATTCAGATTGAGGATTTGTCTCCTAATTGACACCACAAGTGTTTTTAATTGTTAAATATGATTTCCTTCCTTCATTTCCCCCACGCCCACACTTCCTTATCAAGAAGGGAGAAAAGTGTGAAGGGAGTGTAGACGACAACTACATAAAAGGATATTTGGAAGGAATTTAATTGTTGTAAAGGAAGCAAAACTTTTAAGGCTCTAAAATACGAGCGTAGACCAACATGAAATTTGTGCATAAGTGGGTAGTTGCGAACAGGGGCTGAACATTGGACTGATTTTCGGGGGGTGCTGTGTAATGTTAAAACATTTTTTTTAAATTACCTAACACTTTTTAAGTCCAATTTATGAAGTTAAATTCTTTTAAAACTGTTTAATTTTACCAATTAACACATTTTGATGAGATTTCATATTACTCCAGAATAATACTTTGTGGAAGGGGGCAGTTTTTCGAATATATATTTTTTTGAAAAGGTCTTATTTTTCTTTTCCAATAAACGCGTTTTAAAAAGTAGTTTCTCTAAGTAACATTTTTTGAAAGGACACAATTGTTCTCTTTCAACACTTTTTGAAAAAGCTTAATTTTTCCCAATTTTCACTTTTTGAAAGTACTCAATTTTCCCCAATTAACACTTTTTGAAAAAACTCGATTTTCCCCAATTAACACTTTTTGAAAAAACTCACTTTTTCAAATTAACACTTTTTGAAATGGTGTAATTATTTCAATAAACTCTTTTTGAAAAGGCATTAATTTTTCTCTTTCAACACTTTTTGAAAAAGCTTACTTTTTCCCAATTTTCACTTTTTGAAAGTACTCAATTTTTCCCAATTTTCGCTTTTTGAAAATACTCAATTTTCCCCAATTAACACTTTTTGAAAATACTCAATTTTCCCCAATTAACACTTTTTGAAAAAACTCACTTTTTCAAATTAACACTTTTTGAAATGGTGTAATTATTTCAATAAACTCCTTTTGAAAAAGTTCCATTTGTTCCAAAATTCGGGGTGCCCTTCGGCACCTAAACACCCACTCCAGGTACGCCCCCTGTGTTGAAGAAAATGTCAGAAAAGGTGTTTTCTAGTTCAATAAGTCAGTGCATACAAAATGATGCATATTATAATGCAGATGCACACGAAGTGGGATTAAATGAGCCGCGGAAGCGCTGACATGATGAGATAAGCAAGCCTCCATTCCACCCCAAGCCCTAAACACTTAGCCGTTGTTTCCCCCACAAATTCTCAGCTTCATAATTGTAATTAAGTTCATTCATCCAACGCTTACACCACAGCATTATGTAAACGGTAAAAAAATTCCTAAAGCCAAGTCTATTACTTTTCTATACACGCTAACATTTATGTACATATGTATTTGTCATTTTTGCAGCGTACATGGAGTAGGAAAATGTTTACTACAGACAAATTATGGATTTACTACGGCATTAAATGTCAGCGCCCACGGTAATTTATTTCAACAAAGATTTTTTTAAACGACCCGCCTTTTCTTCTACACATTACACATAAAGCTTGTGTGGGTGGGTAATTACTTTCCTGTATTCTACATTACGTGCAATTTATAAAGGTCACGGTGTTTTATCTGCACACAAAGGGTTTACATTGTAATTAATCCATGCGTACATGTGTAGGTGGGGATGATAATCTGCACGACACTGGACAACTAGAGCTGGAATTAACCTGGAATTCTACTGCTTCCTGTGCATTCCTGTTTCTCTCAATTATGTACATGAATGGGACTGTACTGTGATCTAACCTTAAGCATTATTATTACAGATATTACAATCCATTTCTAGTTCTGTTTGCGGTAATGTAAATTATTAAGCTTCACGCCTTTAGTTCCAATTCAATTACATACAAAGGGAAATAAAAGCCGAGCCAATACAGATACAGCAGTAACGCACAACTCGCAAATTCTAATTCAGCAATTCCATGAAGTCCTATCGGTAATATGTACTATGCAAAGGGCAGTGGCGTAAGCTGGATTTTTTTTCTGGTAGGCTTACTAAATAAACTGGATCTATCCAGTGTAAATTTTAAAAAATTGCATGTGTTTTTGTATTAAAAATAAATAAGAAAGGAGCTAGTCTTTGTGTTAATTTCAAAAGTGCGTGTTTTTGTATAAACTAAAAAAAATGCGTCCGCTTTTGTGTAAATTTTAAAAAACTGCATGTGTTTTGTTTAAAAAATAAGTAAGAAATGCGTCTGCTTTTGTGTAAATTTTAAAATTTACATGTTTTTGTAAAAACTAAAAAAAATGCGTCTGTTTTTGTGTAAACTTTAAAAAACTGCATGTGTTTTTGTTCATAATAAAAATAAAAATGCGTCTGTTTTTTCGTTAGCCACAAAAAACTGCAGGTGTTTTCGTATAGACTAAAAAAATGTGTCTGTTTTTGTGTAAACTTTAAAAAACTGCATGTGTTTTTGTTCAAAATAAAAATAAAAATGCGTCTGTTTTTTATGTGTTAATTTCAAAAAACCGTATCTGTTTCTGTTAAAGTTTAAAAAACTGCGTGTGTTTTTGAATGAATTTATATAAATGCGTCTGTTTTGTGTGGATTTCAGAAAGCGGCATGTTTTTGTATACATTTTTTAAAAAACTGAATCCTGGATATTATAAGTTTCACCCTCTGGTTACGCCACTGGCGAAGGGCAAGTGGAATGCATGAAGAAAGAGCACGTGGGCGGATGGTTCAGCCTGCGGTATTGTCAAATTAAATTTGGATCACATCGCTATGTATAATCCTTGTTTTCGCTTTAGAAACTTACTGCCTTCTGATTCTGGCCCTGGCTCTGGCCATCCCCTCCAGAAAAAAGAGCGGAATTCGAATTGGCGGGCAATTAAGCAGATTATCACGCTGTACTCTAACTCCAGTCGACCTCGTAGGCTGGTCAAAGAAATTCAAATCAAAATCCCAATCCGAACCACCGGAGCCTTTCTAAACCGAGACGGAATGCACAAAATCCCAATTCAACTCTGTTTGTGGTCGCTTTGACTTTTTACTACGACTCTTGTGGTTTTCACTGCCATGACCATGGAATCAATTCCATCCATCACTCTTTTGTCTTTCTCTATACACGCCTAGAAATTTATTTACGCTGTAGTAGATCCATTTTTACAAGGATTTCAGATAAATTCTGAAAACTTCAAGAATACTCTATAATGTTTTAAATTCAGCCCATGAAATTTACTGAAAAATCTTCATTTTCAGATTTTTTCCGAAAGCGCAGAATTAAATCGTAAAGATTTTCCAAGCGTGTGCTTTTGACTTTTTCCCAGTGGGTGTAGGAAAGTGCGTGGGAACATAGCTAGCATTTCATTTTAAATCTAAATGCATTGTAATTACTTCTTGGCAGTATCGTTTACAGGGATATGCCTTGTAAGTCTAGGCTGTCTAATTTAAGATACAAGATGTAGAAAAAAGACAGTTTTTGTAAACGTGCAATAATACGACGCAATTTTTTTAAACTTACACTAACCCAATGCGGTTTTTTAAATTGATATCAAATTAGGCCAGATTTTTTTGAATTTAAATCAAATAGACGCAGCTTTCTAAAAATTTGAATCAAAATGACGCAGCTTTTTTTTAAATTTGCATTAAAATCACGAAGATTTTTTTTAAATTTGCATTAAAATCACGAAGATTTTTTAATTTTAAATCAAAATGACAGAGCTTTTTTTAAAATTTAATTCAAGATGACGCAGCGTTTTAAAAATTTAAATCAAAATGAATCAGCTTTTTTTAAAATTTGCATTAAAAGGACGCAGCTTTTTAAAATTTAAATCAAAATGACGCAGCTTTTTTTAAAGCATCAAAATCACGCAGTATTTTTAAATTTGCATTAAAATCACGCAGTATTTTTAAATTTAATAAAAAATGAAGCAGCTTTTTTAAATTTAAATCAAAATCACGCGGGTTTTTAAAATTTAAATCAAAATGACGCAATTCTTTTTAACAGTATACTAAGCTAAGGTTAGTTGTTTAAATATCTTTATAATTACTAAAAGACGCAGTTTTTAAAAAAATGTCACGAATAAGACGCAGCTTATTTAAAATTAACACTAGATTAGATTCAGTTTTTTAGAGAAAAAAGATCCTCCAAACGCTACTGTTTCTATCCCTAACTTGTTAGTTAAGTGGAAGGAAAAATTCACGCTTTACAATTCTGTATATATGTATGTATATGCAACCACCTGAAGCCTACCAATTACAATTACCCTAACGACTTGCGCCTTCAAGAAGAAATTCATTGAAATCTATTTTTATTCATTATGGAATGAAATTCGCTTTAATTAAATCCTACACCACAGCTCAATGGAACCAATGCCAAATCTTTCAAAACATCAAAACATTTGTTCAAATCAACATCAGCAAAATTGCAAGTGCATTGCACTCCTACCAAGGAACGTGTGTATTTGTATTAGAATTGCATTGTGCTCCTTTGTGCCAACACACATACGCATATATGTACGTATAGTATTGATTATTGAAATGACTCCTAAAATAGAAAATTTCAATCGGATCCAATCGCAACCCAATGCATGAGAGTGCATATTCCGAGTGCAATTCTTCTCTTACTACAACTACACTGAAAAACTCAAAGCCCTGACTACGGTGACAATGAAAAAGCCACAAGAATGGTTTGGCTGATAAGAAATAAAAGACTGGGATGCAAAAGACTCGGGCAGGAAATTAATGTAGACGGAGGTAATAGTGGAAGTAAAGGGAGAGCAAGGTGCAAGAGCAAGTCCAAGTAAAATTCTAAACTGCAGAAAGGAAGCTTTGAGCATTTGACTTGCCGTCGTTAATGGGCCTTATAAACTTTAATAGGGAATTCAAGGGAAATACATGCAAAGGGTGGCTGCTCCACGATGACGATAACTCTATATATATATATATACCTATACATGACTACATAAATGCTTGTATAGGTTATATACAAAAGTATACATATATAAAACGACGTATAGAAAGTGTCAAAGGAGAGCAATAGGAATAGCAAGAGCAAGAGCAACAGCCAGACGAGGACGACGAAGGCGAGAGTGAAAGCAAATTTCCAATTTTCCAATTTTCAATAATTTGTCTTGAGCACGCACGTACCTTGCATAAGGATTGACTATCTTTGTATTTAATATGGCACTTGGGTAGTAAGCAGTAGCGTAGTAGGGGTAGGCCTTTTAGATTTAGGCCTACAAAGGAGTTTTATTTACACGAAAACAGATGCAAGGTTTGAAAGTTGCACAAAACAGATGCCATTTTTTAAAATTATAAAAAAACAGATGCCATATTTTGAAATTTACAAAAAAACAGATGTCATTTTTTGAAATTTACAAAAAAACAGATGCCATTTTTTGAAATTTATAAAAAAAACATGCCATTTTTTGAAATTTACAAAAAAAAACAGATGCCATTTTTTGAAATTTAAAAAAAAACATGCCATTTTTGAAATTTAAAAAAAAACATGCCATTTTTTGAAATTTACAAAAAAAACATGCCACATTTTAAAATTTACAAAAAAAATAGACGCAGCTTTTTGAAATTTACATGAAAACAGATTTTCTTTTTTGAAATTTGCAGAACAGCAGATGCCCTTTTTTGAAATTAACACAAATAAAATACCATTTTTAAAAGTTCCACAAAAACAAATGCAGTTTTTAAAATTTACACAAAAGCTGACGGAGTTTTTGAAATTTACATTAAACAGATGCCATTTTTTAAAATTTACACAAAAACAGTCGCCCTTTTTTAAATTTAAAAAAAACAGTTGCCGTTTTTTGCAACTTACGCAAAAACAGAAGAATATTTTTGAAATGTACGCAAAAACTGATGTGTTTTTTTAAAAATACACAAAAATGGTTGCAGTGATTCGAAAGTGACATCAAAAACAGATACAGTTTTTTAACAATTTACATTAAATAAGATCCAGTTTTTTCAGCAGGCCCACCCAAAAAAAATTCCTACCAACGCTACTGGTACCAAATGCATTATTTTGGTCTACATGACGCTATGCATATGCATCTATCCAATGATATATGCATATAGAGTCAGATTAATATTTAAAAAAGAATAGGTAAAGTGATGGGGAGAGCGAAGGAAGGAAGATAAGGCGCGCTTTCTCCCTGCCTGCTTATTATTACTCCTCGTCCTCGCTCTTCAAAGAATTAACATTTGCACCACATTTGCATTTATTACCATCTGGGATACGATGCAAAATTCAAAATATCTCACAGACACTCGTTTTCAATAGAATTTCCCTGGAAATCCTGAATTACACTTCCGTTGGCGTTGGAGTTGGAGGGGAGTGTAATGTGTAATGCATATTATGGGAAATAATAATGAGTACTAATAAGCGAACGCGTGGGATAATTACGTGGAATTGAAGAGGAATATTTAAAAAGAACAACTTTGACTGGTGATGCGATACGATGATACAAATAAAATACCATGCAATATTCTACATCCCACCTGTACAAAGGACTAGTCAAAGAATCAATTATAATGGCTGTCATCCTGTAGAATGAAAATAGACTATGGATATAAATATACGAGGCGAAATCAATTTAAAGCAACGGTGTAAAAATGGAATGGAGAGAGAGTGAGATGGACACAACACGTGTCTACTAATATCTGTATACATGTACGTAGGTGGGCATATCATCATTTAGTATTGAAGCACTGAGCCGTATTTATTTATTCACAATTGACACGGAGAGTGTAAGAAAAAGCGGAGCGTGGCGTATGCAGTAGAAGGAATGGAGAATTTATTTCTGAGAAATATGGAGATACTGAGAGAATGTGAGTGTGAGTACGCGTGGAAGGACGAAGCGAAGAAATAACAAGTTACCTCATTACAGAATAACACAGGGAAAGAAGAGAATGCACGCTCATATATCACCCCCATATTATTACCAAGATATGCGTTACTTTTTCATGCCCAACTTTTTCTATTCCATTTATAGCACATTATAAATTGGCGGTACACTGGAAAAATAGTGTCATCTTCGGTTCTGTTTAATGGGTGCATGAGTGCTGAAGCACCACCAAAATTTTGGACAAATTGGAATTTCAAAAAGTTATTATTGGAAAAATTTGGGCTTTTTCAAAAAGTTATTATTGGAAAAATTTGGGCTTTTCCAAAAAGCGTAAAATGGATAATTTGGTTATTTTCAAAAATGCTAATTGCAAAAATTGGAACTTTCCAAAAAGGGCTAATTGGAAAAATTTAAACTTTTTCAAAAAGTGTAAAACAAAAAATTTGGATTTTTTCAAAAAGTGTAAAATAAAGGACTTTTTAAAAAGTGTAAAATCAAAAATTTGGGCTTTTTCAAAAAGTAAAAAAATAAAAAATTTGAACTTTTTTAAAAGGTGTAAAATCAAAAATTTGGGCTTTTTCAAAAAGTGTGAAATAAAAAATTTGAACTTTTTTAAAAAGTGCAAAATAAAAGATTTCAACTTTTTCGAAAAGTGTAAAATAAATTTGGACTTTTTAAAAAGTGTAAAATCAAAAATTTGGACCTTTTCAAAAAAAGTAAAATGAAAAATGTGAACTTTTCAAGAAGTGATAGTTGGAAAAATTGAACCATTTTAAAAAGGGATAATTGGAAAAATGGAACATTTTCAAAAAGTGTGAATTTGAAAAATCACACTTTGTAACACAATTTTACTTAATTGACCAAACTTCAAAAATTGTTAATTTGACAGATTTCATTTTCTCATTACACAGCCCGCACTAAAGTTCAGTCCAAGATACGCCCCTGCTAAGATGATATTCAGATATTCTTTTGTCTAGTGGTAACATAACACACGGAAAATGTGTTATGCACCACAGATGAATTTTAATTTAGAGCGTACAATTTTTTTTCAGTGCTAATAAGGAGACGAGACTAGAGTGTATACAGGTGAGATATGGATTGGATTTTGAATGTTCATATTTCGTGTCATCGTTGCATTCCAGGCTGAAAGCTGGCATGGATTGGATTGGCTTGGCTTGTTCCGTGGAAGGGAATTGAAAAGTGAATTGTGCTGGAATTGCTGGACTTACTGGAGTTGAGTTGACAATAGCTAAATTAAATATCATCACATAAATCAAGTTGG
The DNA here is from genome assembly GCA_036851915.1 of Ptenothrix huangshanensis. Lineage (NCBI taxonomy): Eukaryota > Metazoa > Arthropoda > Collembola > Symphypleona > Dicyrtomidae > Ptenothrix > Ptenothrix huangshanensis. The sequence continues at coordinate 11,222 of JAAXYX010004403.1, forward strand.
TCGTTAGGCGTTATAGTAGGAGCATTTGCTTTTGCTTTTAGCTCTGACTAGTGAGAGAGCCATGCCGTTGTCGCTGGATTTGTCGTTGCCGTTGTCGTGTTTACAGCGTTCCGTGTCTCAAGTGAGAAATTGAGAAATACATTCTCCAAATGGAAGCCATCACAAATGAGAACAACAATGGGGGAAAACATACAAGGCATTTTTAATGCTGCTCCTACAATGGCAGTCGTTTACGACGCTAACACACAACTTGTGTATTACAACGCATTGTATAGTAACAAATTTTATATGTAACTATAACTACCATATCTGTCATGCATAATACATAGTAAGCAATCCTGGAGCAGATGGGATATTTTGCATCTTCATTTCAAGGACGATTATTGTGTATACTTATACAAGTAGAACTTGTGAACCTTGTGATTCGTCAGATATTGTCACATCCAATTATTTCCTATTTAATCACAAAGGCTAGCAGCCACGCACATGTGAGTCTTCTAACTTTCAACTTTCCTGGCGCTTTAAATGTGTGCCGTTTGTAATGTTGTCAGTAAATAAGTGTATAATGGAATGTTTCTATTTTCTAATTTGAAGAACCAAATATGTACACGGAGAAGCTGACAAGTCAAGGGTGGTATACCGATACTCATAATCGTAAGAAAGGAACTTTTACGGAATTCTTGTTAAAAATCCGAGCGCTTTGAGAATTTTTAAAAACTATAAATATAGCGAAAACTATTTTAGACTTTTAGATATAAATATAATTGTATTTTAGCTTTCCAAATGAGTAATTATTTGAAACGTTGTGATACTTTTTGAATGGTATGGTTGGAAGTTGGAAGGTTTTGAATTTTCTGAATAGGTGTCACTTTTTCAAGTGTAATTTTAAAATTATGGGAATTTTGAAAAAGCTTGGTTAGAAAATTGTGCTATTTTTAAAACGTTTTTGTAATTTTAAAACTTTGACCCTTCTAAAAATTCGTAATTAAAAGATTTTGGGCTTTTTCAAAATGGGTATTTTGATAATTTTTCTCTGTTTGAAAATGCGTAATTAAAAGATTGTGCTATTTAAAAAAATGTAATTGGTTGAATTTGTAATTTTTTTGAAAAGTTGTTATCACAAGGTTTTGGCATTTTTGATAAGGTGCACTAAGAAGATTTTGGCATTTTTAAAAAGGTGTAATTAGAAGGTTTCAACATTTTAAAA
>JAAXYX010004404.1:0-12419 GCA_036851915.1 Ptenothrix huangshanensis
AGAAAAAGAGGTGCCGTTTTTTGAAATATACAGAAAAAGAGGTGCCGTTTTTTGAAATATACAGAAAAAGAGGAGCCGTTGTTTGAAATATACAGAAAAAGAGGTGCCGTTTTTTGAAATATACAGAAAAAGTGGTGCAGTTTTTTTTAAAACTCTAGATAAGATCCAGTTTTTTCAGCAGGCCTACACAAAATTTCCTGCCGACGCTACTGATATAACCGTATTAAACTTAACTTAATTACAACATAACTAATAAACATAAGAATGCCTATTCAAGATTTCAAGTAATTATGTAATATGTAACTTACGTATCCGTCTCAAACACAGTTGCCTCTGGACTAGTGTCTTGAAAGTCCTTGCTATGTTTAACCGCCAACACTAAACTTGCCTGAAAGACAAGAATCAGCCCTATGCTGGCAAGGGCTGAGGCTGAATTTGCAACTCGAAGCTTGCCCATTGTTGCCTGTTGATGTATTGACGAGTGCTTCGCAGTATTTCACAGGCAATTCGAGGGATCAGTAATTGCTAGCAAAAATAAAATCAAGCAAATTCCAGTTGTAATTAATTATCTGTGACTACAAACTATTGCAGCCACTCACGAAAAGGCTAGAAGTGTAATAAATTATCAATAGTTAGGTATTTAGTGTACAAATTACAAAGCCCGTTGTCAGTTTTGTCTCTAGACTTCGATATCTACGAGGCACTTGTCAAGAAATAAATTGTCTGAGGTGGCAACCCACATAGAACATACGGTTTACGGTGTGTAGCATGTAATAGTCAACAGTAGATCAACTAACGGCAGATTCACAGTGGCTTTATCCTTTTGCAATCTCTCAATGACTGAATCAACTGAACTGACATTGACAATTTGATAGATGGGCTACTTTTATCAACTTTGGCTTTCATTCAATTCACTTTAACACCTAATAGCACTAGCATTAAAGAGTAATTTTTCGATTGTGTAAACTTGCACTTTAACAAATATTAGCGTAGACTATTTGTATTCGTAGTGAGCCTTACATTGTATGTATAGATATTTATTCATTGCCTACAATTTATGTAATACTGTAAATTGGAATTTAATGTGGTAAACTACTATAAGGCATTTTCTGTTGTAAAATAAATTGAGAGAAGTTGCAAATAAAGAGTAATAGTCTATTCCGTAGCGTAAATACACCTAGGCCCACAGTGTTTTTTTTTTAAATATTCTGCTTTCTTTAATATTTCCACTAAATTTTTTAAATTACGAGAAAACGACGCAGCTTTTTAATTTACATAAAAGGCGCTGTTTTTTAAAAGTGCATAAAAAAGATGCCGTTTTTTAAATCTACAAGAAAAAGGAGCAGTTTTTTACACAAAAAAGAAGCCGTTTTTTAGTTTACTAAAAAAATGAGTTTTTAAGTGTATATAAAAAAGACGCCGTTTTGTAAATCCACATAAAAAAGGCAGTTTTTTATAAATGTCAACGAAAACGACGTAGTTTTTTTTAAATTTACATTGAATAACATACACGTTAGTTTTTACATTTTACAGAAAAACGATGCATTTTTTGGAAATATACACAAAAGGAGGTGCAGTTTTTTTAAAACACTATATAAGATCCTGTTTTTTCAAGATGCAGTTTGTTTTAACATTTTACATTGGATGTGGTCAAGTTTTTTCCAGGACTGTTCATGATGAAAAAATATCCTGCGAGCGCTACTGAGTTTGTTTCAGCAGCCCGTCGTCCCTTTGAATTCGTTCAATGTATGATGCAATTCTTGCAAATACAATCTGTTTAAGCTGTTGTTGTTATACCTTATTGATTATTGATTGATGATGTTTTTAGTTGTAGTAGGTTGTGGATTGTATTATAATATGTGAATCATTATCATTATTACTGATTAGCATACCAACGCCAACTACGACTACGACTACAATAGCTTATATGATGATCAAAACGGGAATGATAAATGCACTATTAATATTAAGGTATTATGGAAGAATGCTGTATTGATTATTGGTTACGTTTCTGTATGTATTATGTACCAAGTTCTAGGCTACATCTTCCAGTCTCAAACCATCCTGTTCCTCGATAAATAATTTGGATAATGTAATTTGCCAATTATTCCTGCTTAGAATTGAGTCCTGGAGTCTGCACTAGTCGTTGTGACTATTCTATTCACCCGATGTCCATGTTGTAGAAATAAGAATCGATGGCAAAATTGTAACCCACTTTGGTATGCCTTTACTCAAAAAATCTAATTAGGTACGTTTGTAATCCATTCAGTTAATGCATTTACTGATAATAATTCGGAAAATGTAACTGCTTTTCATATTCTTCGTAAAAAATAAAATTAACTCGATAAAGTTATACACTCGCGACTTGCGGTAGGAGTTACTTCAAATACACTAAGCATGCCTTCTTTAAGAGACTTTTAAAGATGTTTTTTAAAATTAACTTGAAAGAGGCGCAGTTTTTTAAATCAACTTGAAAGAGGCGCAGTTTTTTAAATTAATTTGAAATGGCTCAGTTTTTTTAAATTTACGCGAAAACGGTGCAGTTTTTTTAAATTCGCCCAAAAAAAGGCTCCGTTTTTTTTAAATTACAAGGAAAAGGCTCAGTTTTTTAAAATTACACGGAAAAGATGCCATTTTTATTATTGACACAAGATTAGTTTTGGTTTTTTAAATTTTACACTAAATGAGATCAAGTTTTTTCCAGGTCTACAAGAAAAAATCCTGCGGGCGCTACTGCGTTTAAGAATGCCGTGAAGCATATTATGATCAGTATGGAACAGCTAAAAGTAAGTTCAATTGGAAATTCAAGTTTGGATTGGATTGGAAAATCGAATAATAATTTCAATTTCATTCTTTTCAAGGGCGACCCATCGGAGTCTCCGGGTATGTAGTACCTTCAGCGAATAATGAAAGTAAAACATCGTTCTCATTTTAACACACTATTTGTTGTGAAATGTTCAACGCAAACTTTGTAATTTAAATAAAGTACAACTAGTTGGATTTATAAATCAACATTAACGTACAGAGTATATAAATAATTATGCTGCTGCTGACTGGGCCCCGTATGGTTCGATGGTTTGTCAACATTACTGTGTGCCAAATACGTAAGTAGGTAATTGTAATGGAGAAACGGTGCTTATGTATTTACACCGCTTGTCTTATTTTCATTTGTAAACCCCAATTGGAGAAAAATGACATTCTCACAGGTTTTAGAACTGAAGTACGCATTAACGCGTTAATTGTGGATCTCAATCAACATGATCATTTTTTCAAAACCTGACCGGACCGGACAAACATAAATCATTGATTTCTTATCTAAAATGCAATCATTGAATTTGGAAATACATTAATTAAGGCTGATAGATGGAGATTGGGTTTGGGTGTTCCTTTTTAATACAAAGAAAAAGTTTTGTAATAATAAATTAAATCATTCCATAAATTCTAATTGGCGCTCTTTTCAAAAGTAGTTTGGAATACTGTGTTATTTTGTCTTTGTGCATAGGTTACTTTGTATGTCATATAGAGGAATAAAATGTGAAAACTATTTAACGCAAGGGTTACCTTATCAGTGTAAAAAACAAAAAACAAAGTGATGGCATGAGCACAGGTAATCATAGGCAAAATCTGCAAATTATACAGTAAACAACTACTTGAACTGTCCTACTGAAGTACTACTACTACCACCAACTAATCATGTACACTCTTAGAAAAGCTAGACTTTACATTTCAAGGGGTAGTATTTTTATCTTGTTTCGTGTTCCACGTTCAAAGAACTGTAAAACCATAATTAATAAATTATAGTTTAGAACTCACTATCAGTTACATACGCGCATGTAAAATCTTGAAAGAATTTTTAAGCGTGTACTCCTAATCCTAATAATGCTTCTAGTATGTGTCCAATCCTTCACAAAAAAACATCACTGTTATCAATGACTAGGCCAACTAATCAATCATGAAAAAATAGTAATTTAGCAATGACGATATATTATAAATACTTAAGTAGATAATTACGTACTAGTTACTAGTACATTAGTAGATGAAAATTCATATGCCCAAAATAAAAATAAAGGTCAAAGAATCAAGAACTCTTTCGAGGAACATGTTTACTTTATTTTGTTCAGTTTTAGTGATTTCATGGGATTTCCCCTTTTTCCTCATCATCATCACATAGTACATGTATATTTATAATGTAGTTGATCGTTATCGTTATCGCTATCGTTCATGGCATTCGTTGTGTTGACTAACGATATATTATGAGCTTAAGTAAGAAATCTCGTGTCCCTTCTTCTCGTTCGTCAAAGTATAGTGTGAGAGTCTATTTTTATATTTATTTGTTAAAAAGTGCCTTAAAGTGCCCAACAACAATCAACAGAAACATTGAACTGTGGGAAAGACAAAAAAATGAATAATTGTCTTTCCTAATAATGCTTTTCACCCCTGCGTCTCCCCTCTACAAAAATTGGTTAATGTTAATGTTAGCCGTAGCCGCCGCCACTTGCTTGGAATCCTCCGCCGCCGCCTCCCTTTCCACCACCGCCTCCATAGCCACCTCCTCCGCCTCCTCCTCCTTTGCCGCCATCATATCCTCCGCCGCCACCACCTCCTCCTCCATATCCTCCTCCCCCGCCGCCTCCTTTCCCGCCTCCGACACTGTAACTATCACCTCCTCCTCCCCCATATCCACCTCCACCACTGCCTCCATAACCTCCACCCCCGCCTCCTCCTTTTCCTCCTCCGCCTCCACTGTAACTATCACCACCTCCTCCTCCTCCATAGCCACCTCCACCACCGCCTCCATAGCCTCCTCCCCCTCCGCCTCCTTTTCCTCCTCCGCCACCACTGTAACTGTCACCGCCTCCTCCTCCATAGCCTCCGCCCCCACCGCCTCCTTTTCCTCCTCCTCCTCCTCCTCCACTGTAACTATCACCACCTCCTCCTCCATAACCACCTCCACCACCGCCCCCATAACCACCGCCTCCATCTCCTTTGCCCCCGCCTCCGCTGTAACTATCGCCGCCTCCCCCGCCATAACCACCTCCACTGCTTCCATAGCCACCGCCGCCACCTCCTTTCCCGCCGCCGCCTCCTCCTCCTCCTCCATAGCCACCTATTAGATTGGAAGGGTTTACCATCGCATTTTAGTTTAGGCATTTGTTATTAATTACTTATTAGTAAATGAGTACTAAATCAAACTAGGGTTAAAATCTCAAGCACAAAGCACTTATTAGTGTATTCATATTATAATAATATATTATATCATTATAGGCATTTGAAAGTAAAAGCATTAAAAGTGCACTGGACTGCTTCTGCTTGCTTATGACTTGAAATGATAACGTGATAACGTTTAAAGAGAAGTTTTAGAAAGACGAAACGAAAGAGTGCTTTGGTGCAAATTGGTTTTTAATCAGGTCATTTTATAAATCCATTTCAAAATTATAAGTAGGACCTTGTAGGTATGATCTAAGGATATCAGTAAGAAGAAGGCTAGACTTTTTCTACGATAATCATTACAGCTATTACACTTTTCTTAAAAAAATATTATGGAAGATTTGTGCAGAGAGTGAGAAAGATTCTTTTCTAATTTCATTTGGAAGATGAAGGTGAGTTTTATTTTTTGTGATTACCTCCACCGCCACCTTTGCCTCCGCCGCCGCCACCTCCCCATCCACCGCCGCCGCCGCCACCTCCGTAGCTCCCTGAAGGTGCAAATAAGTTCTTTTGTTGTGCATTGTGTATGTAATTTGATTGAAATTTACCCTTGAGAGAGATTTACCCTTAAGAAGTGCATGTGATATGGGAATAAATTAATTACCGCTTGGTACTCCGTATCCACTGCCTCCGCCGCCTCCTCCACTACCTCCCCATCCACCTCCTCCTCCTCCACCTCCCCATCCGCCTCCGCCGCCACCTACAATATTCACAAATTACATACATACAATTATTACATAGTAATGATTTTTGATTTTCTTCACCAAAACTTCCACCTTTCAAGAAAAAAGATTCTAAAAAATTACCTGCGCCTCCTCCACCTCCTCCCCATCCTCCTCCTCCTCCACCGCCGCCGCCTCCTTTAACAGGTACCGGAATAATTACAATTTGTCCTCCGTATCCACCTCCGCCTCCTCCTCCACCTCCATGACCACCTCCTCCTCCGCCGCCTCCACCCCAACCTCCGCCTCCTCCTCCTCCTCCTCCTCCGCCTCCCCAACCACCGCCGCCTCCTCCCTTTCCTCCGCCCCCTTTCCCACCTCCCTTACCTCCTCCTCCTCCACTTCCCCATCCTCCGCCTCCTCCACCTCCCTTCAGTTTTTTTAAAAGACCTTTGAATATGCCATCTGCGCTATTAGCCATGAGCAAACTGGACACAAGGACGATGCAACACACATAACGAAACCGAATCTGGAAGGAAATAACAAACTGAATCAATTCCCATTCTACTTTTCAATGTAATTACTAACATCTCTGTATCAAACAAAAATACACTAAATTAAATCTAGAGCTGTTTTGCCTCTCATTTTTCAAAATTGAAGATCCCACTATGTACTGTGAATGTGACCCTCCAGTTTTTTCTTAAGATTTTTCCCTATTTACGATTAGTGCAATGGAATTGGATATATGAAATTTTGCACTTCAATGTATAGTCAAAATCATGAGAAAAGCATTTGAGTTTTATGTACAGAATTCTACTAGTAGATAACCCTTTTTGCATTTCCATGCAAGAGTGGCATATACCAGTTTTTCTCAATTAACTTCCCGGAGGCAAAGCACGTGCGATTTATTTATATCTCGAGAAGATCCATGACGTACTTACTAACATAGTGCTTAGAAATACTAATATTAAATAAAAAATATTTTAGACATTCTGTCTGTTCCGTATAAACTACCTGTTTCATAATTAAAATTATAATAAAGCACTTTATAATAAAAATAAAGAGTTAATACCTACGTCAAAATAAAAGGCAACGAAGAACTAATAATAAATGACTACAAAAAAAATTTGGTACGCTAATCAACGGGAGCTGAACAAAAAGGACTCCCTGCTGTTAGACGGTTCATATGTATATGAAGAAATAACATGGTGCCTTATGACAATTACATGGGCCGCCATGTAATTGGTTTAATCCAATACATGACAGTGATTATAAACTACTACGACTATATACTATTAATAAAACTTGACTGCCAAACTCACCGTTTTCGACGAAATCATTTTGAAAATCCTAAATGTCTCTTGGAGTTAACAACCACTATGAAGACGAGCCACCTCGGTTGGACAATTGGATTGTTGGATTTTTTGGATCCAAATTCCAAAGGGGAGAAGAGACAGACGTCAGTAAGATCGTCTGCTCTTTTTCACTTTACTCAAAAAAGTGAATCCGACACAGGTAAAAAACGAGTAACTGTAGAATCCCACTTGAATTTTATGATCACTCCTTATACTCTTTCAGTTTTTCAGTATAGTCTATCCTACGAGAAAAAGGAAGAGAGGAAAATTTGAAAAGTGGCAAGAAATTTTGACTTTCTTTGCCAGTCTTGACTATAGTAAGGTAAAGTAATGTAGTGTGAGACTTGGTTGGAAGGGTCTAGAACCATGTGCCTTGTTTTGCGGTCTTGTGGCCGCACTGTTTCAAGATAAACTGAGCACCATCTAAAGACATTGCTCAAGTTTTATATGTAGTCCTCCCGGGGGTGCCCACTATTCCTTCCTCAGCTTCATCTTCCTCTTTGAGCCTTAGTTGAAACCGTAACCGTTGCCTTGCCTCATAGTCAGTCTAGCTTAATAACTTCACTTTGAACACTTGCTCAGCTTCCTTTTCCATTTTTCATCGAGACCTAGATGAACACCAGTTCAGTGGTATGGTGTTGAGAAACCCATCTTAAGGGAAGGAGTCAATGGCCAGTGGATAGCGAGAGCTAGAGTATAGTAGTGGATTAAGCATCAAATAGATATATATATTTATAAAACCCATACGAAGAGAAGGGAGTCTCGAGAGGGGGGTTATAACTACAACTATGACTATAATTATAATTATATCTACATGTCTCCCTACAAGGATTATATTATGCCTAATATGACTATTGAATTGAATGGGAAATTGTACAGTGTGACAGTACTGCTGACGAAGATGACGTTGACAGCATCATATCACTATTACTTGTGCTAATACTGGTCTAGAATCTATACACAAGTCTAAGTGGAATTATGTTTATTATGCTTCAAATTAGAAATGGTGCGAAGATTTTTTTTTAGGTTCCCTCCAACTCCAACTCCAATACCAACATCAACATCAACATCAACATCAACACCTACGCCTTCCTATTTTCCTTAGTATAGGTAGACAGACAGTCCTTAAATCTTGGATCTCCTAAAAAAGCAGCAATAATAAGAGGAAAGCAAAAGAGGCTCGGAACGCAACAAATAATAATACGGAAACAACAATGGAATGACATGATGAACATGACGGAGAGGGAGAAGAGAACAAGTCGAAGAGAGAAGGAGACTTGAGAGAATTAGAATGTGGATGACATAATTAAATTTAATGGAAAGTTTCGTTTTACTTGATAACTTTTCTCCCTTTTTTCTCTTCTTCTTCTTCTTCTTCTTCTTCTTCTTCATCTTCTTTGCGTTTTCTGCTCATCGTGTTTCATGTTTAGGTTAGGCACGCTTCTATTTCATTTGATTCCATTTGCTTTAAAGTTGCCACGGAACGAGAACGAGAACGACAACGACAGGACAGAACAGAACAGAGTCACAGAACAATCGTAATCATATAGTAACGCATTAACGCAATGGAATCTAAATGTAAATCTTGTCTCCTTTCACACATTCACACACACACCTTGTAGTTGTAGTCTTTCATCTAAAATATAACTCACATAATTGCCATTTCTATCGCAATTACAATTGCGATTGCTATATCGCAATCGAAATCAACATCTCACACGAAATCTCCAACATGTCTATGTCTCGCATATTTTATTACATAGAGAAATGTATATGTAGGCACCTATATACTTGAAAAGGATGATGATTGTGAATCTGTTAATTCTGTGCTTAATTATACATTATTTAGTATTTATAACTTTGCAAACATAAACTTCTAAATGACAAGATAAAGTAACACTGGGAACAGTAGCGGTTCTGGGAAATTTTACCGAACAAACGGGCTTTACAATACTTCAAAACTAGCAAAAAAACCGGGACTTTTTCGTGTAAATTGTAAAATGGCGTCCTTTTTGAGTGAATTTGAAAAAACTGCGCCTTTTTCGTGCAAAATTTTTAAAAAACTGCTTACTTTTCTCTGAATTTAAAAAAACGATATTTTTTCTCTAAATTTAAAAAAAACGTCTTTTTGCGTAATTTTAAAAAAAACTGCGTCTTTTTTGCGTAATTTTAAAAAAACTGCTTCTTTTTTTGTAATTTTTCTTTTTCTCTGAAACAACAATGGGTATTAAAAATCGTAAAAGGTGCTTTCATAAGACTTTTACAAAATATTTCTGAATTCCCACACATGGGAGCGCCTACTTTGCCTACCGCTGGAATCGCTACTGACTTGGAAAGATGGAGGATGAAATACAAATGCATATCTCATAGTTTTACATGTACCGAAATCGTACAGACTTAAAACATGTAATTAGCTGTAAAATTCACCTGCTTAGAATTTCGAAGATGATTGTATATTGTATTTAACACCTTTTGCTTTGACTTTTTGCTACATATACATATGTAGGTAATAGAAATGATGTAGATGCAATGATTGTAAGGATTTGGCACGTAATTATTATTAGAGTGTTTCCCAAATCTCTTGGTGTAGAGCCTTTTATGATTTACGCACCGTTGCGTTGTTATTGTTATTTCTCTGAATTCGATTTTCAGTTTGAGTTCACTTCTGAAATATTTTGAAATGGGAATGAATGAGCAAATGAGCAATGTACATACATACGTAGGTATGTATGTAACTGCAAGAATCAGAATGAAGGAATCAGAATGAAATGAAATGAAATGAATGGAGGAATGAATGAATTGAATGTGTGTCGTCGTTATTATTGTTGTCCGTTGTATTTTTTGTGTGGAAATACATGAGGCTTTTACTTTGATTTTCATCCGCTTCACCTTTTAGTTCGTTCTTCTTTTGATCTTAATTCATTTAAATTCAATTTACTAATAATTATTAGTAATTCATCTATTTCATTCAATTAGGCCAAGTTTCTGTTTGTATTTACTTGTGTAGTTCCATCGCATTTTCCATTGCTCAAGTTTCAACTTACTTTAGCTTCACTTTTACAATTTATTTTACAATTTACTCAGCTACCCAAGCTCGATTCTTAGTCGTTCGGAGTCATAGTCATAGTCATGATCATTATTATTATTTCTCCTTCTATTATTTAGTTGACTGAAAGACCTAAGAAGAAAACTAGTAGTGGAACAAGTCACATTAATCATCATCATCATCATCATCATCATATCATGATCATCCCTCAACTAACTAGTACTAGTAAAAGTACAAATAGTAAGTTGATATTATAATAAATTGATATTTCTACTGCTTTTACTTTTTACCATTGACCATTTGCCATTACAACAATAATTATAATACGATTGTGCTTCCAATTACAATTATGATTGTGATTATTGTAATTATACAGGCAGAGTTTCGAAGAATAAATTGATGGCTAGTTAAATCCTGACAACTGACCAACAATGGTTCACTCACTTTACCTTATTACTATGACATGGTGTGGTTAGTATTATGGTTTTGCGTGGGTAATTCGAGTACCTAATTCTTTTTTCATTATTTTACAGTAACAATAATAATAATACTTACTCTCGTCTTTCTATATGATCAGGAGTTAATCTTTAATGGTTAGGTTATATGAACTCACAAGAACAACGAGTAGCGACCGCAGGATTTGTTTCGTATGGTGTATGGGTTTGGTAAAACTTGATCTCTTCGAGTGTAAAATTTTAAAAAAACTGCTTCTTATCTGGTGTCAATTATTGAAAAATGCGCCTGTTTCTGTGTATATTTTAAATAAATAAGTTTTTTTGTGTCAATTTTTTTAAAAAATGCTTCTTTTTCATGCAAATCTCTGTCAAATCTTTGTCTTTTTCATGCAAATCAAAGTTTGTAGTGTGATTTTAAAAATCCTTTGGAGGTCTAGGCCTCCTTGGCTTACGTCTAGCTACGCTACTGAGAACAACTAACGAAATCTAGAGACTCGGATAGTTGAAAACTTTTGCTTTCAGTTTTAATTCTAGTTTTGGCTCATCATCATCAGTCAGGCAGTCTTTGATTTAGATTTTACTTTTGCCGTTTTCCCCTTCCTTCGTCGTTGTTTGTAAAGGTTTTGGTTACAGTTGGGTTAGTTGTGATTATTCGATTCATATTTTATTGCAGGAATTTTAATTGCGTAGAGATTTAACATTTTTGGAGATGGTTTCGAATTTAGTATTCAGTCCATTCATCAATATCAATGAATTCAGTGATTCAGTCGTCGGTCAGTCTTACGTTGTGAGCATTCAACTTGAACAGGTAACAAGTGACACGCCTAAATGTTTGTTCAAAATTTAATATCTCCTTTTCAATTTATTTTGGGTAGTGTATGTTGCTTTAATGAAACTCGGTCATCGGTAATCGTCATCGACATCGATGTTGGTGGATTAGATATGACTTGGAATGTGGAAGTGTTCCATCCTGCAGTTAGCATTATATTACTATATTACTATTATGATCTTCGATCTTCTTTAAAATTGGTTGGTTGAACAAAGCCCACAAGTTTCCATTGACCATTTCGTTTCTCGATTTCTCACGATCAACATCAACTCGACTTATAGAGTAGTGTAGTAGTAGTATTGTAGTAGTTGCTGATGCTGAGCTAAGCTCAGTCAATGAACAATTCTGTTCGAGTGGAACGTGAAACACCTATCTTGTAATTGCCAATTATAAGGTGCTAATGCTAGAGAAACATGATATATAGTGATAGGGATGCGATTAGAGCTAGAGATGATGATGATAATGACGATAGGATAGCGATGCGATGTGGATGATGGTCGTAATCATAATGCCATCATAATCACGTCAGCTTCTGTTCTGTAAGAACTTGCTTCCAAACTTCCAATCCAATCCCATTGCAGTTGCACTCTCTCGTCAAAATACAAAAATACTAATGACTAATTCAATCACCCTTAATTTAAAAATAAATTAATATTTCAAATTACAAATACGAAAGCAAAGTACATGGTTTCTTTTTTCAACTTTCTTTTAGCCAGAACTCAAAATCAGTAGTTGTCCTTCTCTTTTTTGTCGCTTCCTCATCCTCGTCATCATCGTACACGCTAAAAAAATAGTCGGAGATTTACCGGATCCCTATTATTTTGTAATAGAAATCTCTATTACAAAAACATCAATAGAATAACC
>JAAXYX010004405.1:0-12419 GCA_036851915.1 Ptenothrix huangshanensis
AAAGTCGGGCTCCACTTATGGAAGAATCCCCAAAGACAACAATTGATTTATAGTCCACAAATATGTTTCTAGTCGCATAATCTGTAATATTTATAGCATGAGTACATCATTAAACTCCTGTTTAAAAAGGAATAAACAATTTTCACTAACTTCATTTCGAAAGAAAATTATGGCAAATAGAACTTTCACTGATTTGTAAATTGTCCGTTTAATCTGCTATGTATTCATCAAATTATTTGCCCATGCATTCGTAATATTACATTTAACTCTATCGTTGTAAAGCGAAATATTAGATTGCTTTATCGTTTCCGAAACAAATCAACTTCGGTAGCCTGTGTGCCCACCTGTAAACGCAATTTTAGTTACACTGTATGTATGGGTCTTACACTGTGTATGCATGTGCATGTACAATAATACCCTCCATATACTGACACTGATACATTTGAAACCCCCGCCGGATGTTATACTTGCCGCTAGCTATCTCACGTGCATCGCAGTGGCATCCTTCCATGCCTTCTACCAGTATTTTAACAGAACCTCGCTCACTGAAAGCCGAAGCTGTGTGCTCTCAAGTTTGTCTCCTCGGATAATTTTCGAATTTTTGATCGAAAACCTCCATAAATAACTAATAATGGCCGATAAACCTGTTGTTCTAGCCAGGGTAAGTAAAGCTCATTATTCTTATCATAATTTAGTATAATTTTGAACTGGCTGCACATTAAATTATTTGATTGGTTTTTATTCTTCATTGCACACCATGCGGTGGTGCCCATGGTTGATTGTGTGGTGTCTGGTTTCGCCGAATGTCGAATGGTTTGCAATTGCATTGAAAATCTGAAGGATTCTTTGTTTTAGCTATCAGCTATCTGAACTTTTCAGCTATCAGTTTTCATTCTATCATTATTTAGTATGAAGTCTTTTTCATGGCTACCAAAATTTCGAGCTTTCAATTTTATTTATGATTATCTTTTGTAATACTCCCCCCGCTCCACTGTCGGCGTATCGCTGTGAAATAGTTCTACCATCAACGATTGAAACCATGCGGATTATTATTCAAAGTTCGATATACTTGGTTGCATTTTGCATTACATCAATCGAATAAACTCTGGGGGAACGTTATTTACTTAATGCTTTGTATTAATTCACGCTATTTAAGCAACACTTTTAATTGCATTTTGTGTTCGAATCTCTTCAGGTTACCAAAATCCTTGGACGTACCGGATCCCAGGGACAATGTACCCAAGTCAAGGTGGAGTTCCTCGGAGAACAAAATCGTCAAATTATCCGTAACGTTAAAGGACCAGTGCGGGAAGGCGATATCTTGACACTCCTCGAATCCGAAAGAGAAGCCAGAAGGTTAAGGTGAAAGCGCTACACGGATTTCATCTACAAACATCTAAAATTCTTATTGGCTGTGTGTTGATCGGGTTTTGAAATAAAATGTAAACTCAATAAGAAAATTCCTTATAACCTTGTCTTTTTATTTGCTCCTATTCTTAACGAATCGAATCCGAATGTGAAATTCCCAATTACATTTGACATTTGCACAACAGGGTATTCTATATTAACCGTTTCTCTGAACTCTTTTAATCTTCATCCCACATTTAATTGGGCAGAAGCCCACGAGGCTTGTCTTCTTTTGAGAAACGTTTTTTAGTTAGTAAGTTTACTTTGCTCTTAATTAGCCAACAGTTTAGTCTGCGGTCATTTTACTCGTTTCATTCCCTTAACATCATGTTGGTTACATTCGTTAACTTAATGCTAAAACGATTTTTTCTTGCCCTTTTACACTATAAAACAAGAACATTCAAATCCGTTATTTAATTACTTAATATTCACAGGAATATTTTTCCTTGTCAGCAGTTAAATAGTGATATGATAACGCACACAGGGTTTTTGCATCGCTTCCCTCGCAGCAGTACCTGAGCATCCCCACACATTGTCATAATTACTTTATTACAACAACTAGGTAATTCTGTTCCCCGAAATATACATTGGGTATTCTGCTCCTAATTGGCAAAAAGACTGGGCAATTACTGTTACTTTACGCGATTTTCGATAATTTTTCCTTCCTAACAATATACACCGAACACAATTACATCACATCACTGCGTTGAAATTCATCACCCTATTTTATTTTATAATAATAACTGGTGCACGGTGCGGTTAGAATTTTTCTACGATTAAGTTATTAGATTATCTAGCACATCTTTCACTCCACTGTAATTTTTTGCGTTGCAGCTTGCAGCGTATCAAATCCCATCAATCTTGTAATGTTGTATGTAATTTATAATTATCATTATCCCACCGATTTTGTTGCATACCCCATTATTACATTATCCCAGTAATACTGGCCTAAATCCAGTTGTGAAGCAAAACACAATATAAGTAGGTACCTCCTTAAATGACCTGGATTATGTATTTGGACAATTTTCCTTAACTCTGCTCTCGAATCCTTGCACAATTTATAAGTCATGCGACAAATTTCACGTCGAGACAAATTTTCCGTGATATCATACACGATAATTAGTTTGGACGACCAATATCAGTATCGAAGTTGTAGTTTTAAAAATAAGCACTTAATGACATTCGCAGACCTAGTTCGGTTTCATTGTGCATTAGTTAAAAACATATAACAATGCATTTAGGTACTAGAAGATAATAAACCAGTCCATCAGCATCGCAGTTGCAGTCATAGGCATATCCGTAGTCCAGTGCATCATCATCATGAACATTCCTCAGAAGCTGAAGCATATCTGCACTATATGATTCACATGGCACAATTATTTGGAAATTCGAATTCAACTTAATTAGTCATTGCTGATCAATTGCTGATCTTACAGTCAAAACATCATATCATCTATAATCCTTGATTTTTCACTATCTATATCTACAATTCATGATTTAGAGCCAATTTCCTGCTTCCCGTTAATACAGTTCTGTCCTAATGCTGATAATTAGTAAAATGCGATTAGGATTTCCCTTCGTTTCGTTCATAATTTTGCAAGCGAAAGAGCGATTAGAGTTAAATTAAATTCAGTACGAATGCTATAGATGGTACTGGGAGAGCACGGTATGGGAATAGGTGTGGGTAAAGAATTTAAAGCTGTCGAACAGAATGGGCCTCTGACGTGAAAGAGGAAAACTGTTCGTTCTAATTTCCTACAGTTGCTATTGCCCGAGGCTCTCGTGATCCTGATCGTGATAGTAAAGTTAAAGTGATTCTGCTGGTACTGGTGCTGGCACAGGCACAAAACAAAAGGCAGTATTTTTCATAGGTATGTATATATTTTCTTTTTTTTCCATAGACATTTTCTATTTGGTTTGGGCATATAAATATAGAGTGTGTGTGTGAGGGATATGTTCCCAGTATTCCCAATTCCACGTTATAGCATAGCCCAAGTGCCAAGCAGTAGCGTCCGCAGAATTTTTTTTCGTATAGGCCAGGAAAAAACTTGTTCTCATCGAATGTAACTTTTTAAAAAACTGCATCTTATTTTGTGTAAATAAAAAATTGCGCCTTTTTCGTGTACATTTAAAAAACTGCGCCTCTTTCGTGTAAACATAAAAAAGTTGTGCCTCTTTTCTGGAAACTTAAAAAAACTGACTCTTATTTATTGTAAATTTCAAAAAAAAACTTCGTCCTTTTTATTGTACATAATAAAAAAAATGCTCCTTTTTCTTGTAAAAGAAATTGATTGAAAAAAACCGCGTCGTTTTCGTGTAAATTTTAAAAAATTGCGTCTTTTTCGGGCAAATAAAGAAGGCAGTGTATTTTTTAAAAAATCCTTTGTAGGCCTAGGCCAATGTGGCCTACGCCTAGTTACGCTACTGATGCCAAGACAGAGAGAAGAGGAAAGGTGAGTACATTTACATTGTAGGATATAGGATTGTAGTTTGTGTGAGTTTCGTTACTCGAGTCCAACTCCCAGCCCCAGAGTGCTCGCAATCTTCGCACAGTTCACACACACACACATAGTCAGAGCCAGCAGAGCCTTGAGAGAGTCAGGCGGTTTACAGTGGAAGGGAGAAGGTGTAAATGTTCGTTCCCTATTCTCTATTCACGATTCGGCTCCTATTGCCATTGCATTTGCCTTTAGAATACAAATCTAGTGAATGAGAGTACCACTGAAATCCACTAATAGCAGTAGCAATATCAATCTTGGAGAAGTGCTCCTTTTTTAACGACATTCGGAGATCGAATAATTCAGGTAATTTATTACTACTCTAGTTAGAAAGAACCCACACCAACTGTTCCACCAACTACCAGGATATTGTAATTCTACAGGCTTATCAAAGTTATTTCGAGTACGATTACGTTCAGTTGAGCATGCATCAAATATTTAACGAACAATCAGTTGGGGATAATTTTGATTTACTATTCACTATATATACATCGTCCAACAGTACCACTTGCTGGTGCCCTGTAAATTGCTAGTATTTTGAATTAATTCAGCCGTTGACAGCCGTGCAGTGAAACTGGGATTCGACCGAGTTGAGAAAACTATTTTCATTTTTGGATTCCTGACTGATTGTTGACTGTGTGATAATTCATAATTTGATAATAATGTTGGTGAAACATTAACTTGATTTAGAATCAATAGTAGATAGTTTGTGTTTATTTGTTCATGCTAATGGTCATTTCGTGTATTTTGGATTTTGGTCATTAGTTTGCTCCTGGCATTTTGAGATTTGGTTTGATTTGAGTTTGGAGTTGATTCATTTGATAGTAATGATGGAGTGGTTTGATTTAATGTGGTGCTGTTTCGTTTCGTCAGTTTTATCATTTATATAATTACAATTTATGCGTTTGTCCGTTGTCGTTTGAAATGGGTGGTAGTCTTTTTGTGTCACTTTCCTACGTACAATTTACAAATGTCTTATGTGGAAACAACTGACACTGACTGGGTCGAATTCTCATCGGATAATGGTGTTCAAGTTTCATGAGTCATTCTTAGTGCAGTTGTCATTGTGGTTGTAATAATTAAATGGAAGGGGAAAATTGTGATTTCTGTTCCAATATTGAGTATTATATATATTGGTTTTTAGTACGCCTGTTTAAATATAAATATGAAATAAGATTAGGTTTTGTTGATTATCAGCTGACTATGTACATGCATGAATATGAAGCATGATGCTGGAATGAGCTATTTGTTTTTCCCTTTTTCTTCTTTGCTGTTTGGAATTGGAAGTGGATTTTAAACTGTGGATGTGTTTGTACTTTGTAGAATCAATAGTTAATTTTATTTTGGTTGTTGAACATCAAAGCTTATGGGTTTGAAGTTAATTTATAATTGGTGTTTTTTGTAGTAAAAATTAAACTAAATTTGTACCAGTGACAAGTGAGAGGATATTTCATAGGTGGTAGGTTTTGTTTCAGAATTTTGCTGTCATTTGCTGCCTGTGCTTTCTCATTTCCTGGTGATTTTTGGATTGGGAATCAAATAATATCAATCAATATCATATAAAGTCTGTGGTTGATGTTGCTATGATGGCATAGATAGGTTTAGCTGGTCTATTGTGGTTTCAGAAATTAAAATTTTCCGTAGGGAATTTGTAGAAAATATATGATAGTAAAAACAAGAAAGTAATTACGGAGGAAAAAATTATTGGAATTTCCGAGATAAATTTAAACGCTAGCAGGGGTGGATTATATGTAAATACGATTCAAGTTTCATTTGACGTTTCATTTTCTCACATACGACCTTCCTTTCTGTGTAACACAGTTAACTAAAAACCTACGAGTTACGTTTAGTCTAGTATATGGAAGTAAAGCCCACACGATAATTCGGATGTGGTTCAAATTATATTAAGTTGAGTCACATCGTGAATCGTAATAATTGCCTTAACTTTTGCATTATTTGTTTATAGCATTGAACTACTTGCCCTTCGGATTGGACGTGGGGATAGTTTAGTACGGGCAGTACTAAAACTTACCTGGTATTCCTAAAATCCCGGACTAGTATAACTTCCTACAAAATTTTGGACAATATATATACATGCCTACATACGTTGTCAGTTCTTGAGTGTTTGTGGTAACCCATTATTGTCAGTGACCTATGACGTAGTGAATTTTCTGTTGATTCTGCCAAGAAGAAACCAACTGTAACCTAAAGGAAGGATCAAGTTTAGTTTGCAATTTGCAATGTATTAGATCACCGTGGCAAAACAAGACCAGGCAAGGCAATTCAATTCATCATAATTTTTGCAAACAACCTTGGCAAACTGCCGGTAAAACTTGGATCAGAGAAAATAAGAGTGAGACACCTAGTAAATTTTGGAAAAATTGTTTTTTTGTGAACTGTTGACGTATCTTGTGTATCCGTGCTTTGTTCTGCGTCATAAAACCCTCCTACACATAAAATTATATTTGGATTTTATGGAGTAATACATACAAAAGCCTTTAATCATGAGTTGGGGAACGGAACTTTGGGTAAGTTATATTTAGAAAATTATATTTATACATTTAGTTATATTCCTCCTCTATTTTTGCATTGATTGTATGTCTTAGCCATAGCCTGGTCTCTTCAAGATTCTATGTAAACTCGTGGTGTATCATGCT
Organism: Ptenothrix huangshanensis; assembly: GCA_036851915.1. Taxonomy (NCBI): domain Eukaryota; kingdom Metazoa; phylum Arthropoda; class Collembola; order Symphypleona; family Dicyrtomidae; genus Ptenothrix; species Ptenothrix huangshanensis. The sequence goes on from JAAXYX010004405.1 coordinate 6,563, forward strand.
TCATTAATTTTAGATACATTTAACATTTCAGCTAGAAAATCTACGTAAATAAATCGCTTACCTTTATCCGTTGGTTTGACTAGGAACTTTATATTTAATTACGCTCGTTACAAGAAAGAAATCATTGTAGTTGGTAGAAACTTAAAGGAGGTTTCTGTTTTAATTAGTACTTTGATTTCTTTATCATGGATCACATTGTTAATTGCATCAAATTAAACTGCAATATAAATTAGGTAATGAGAGAAAGCGGAAAACTTTTAATTATACGAGCAACATGTTATACAGAAAAGACCTACAAAAACTACAAGAATAGTTGAACTAGGCCCGGCATCAGTAACTTCAGATATAAATAATTATATAAAATCTCACTATATATTTACAACGTTTATATACCAAATTGTACTCGTAATATTCGTAGGTATTTTTAAATACACAGTTTGACATTAGGATTAAGATTAATTTGAAGTTAGTTTAAACCATAATTTTGGCGATTGCCAAACCCTCATTGGTTCAGCACGCAGTACAATTGTCTTGCTTGTTGGAGGAGTGGAATAGTGTAGAAGCACAGCAAGCAGGTCATAAAAAAGTTGTTGTATAAACTATGGGTCTTAGGAAATACTTCTTTGCGGAAGGTCATATCGTATCATATGAGTATAAACATTCGTCATTTTCACGGTGTGTGCCCGTTGGTATTATTAAGACGTTGCATCAAAATTACCTACTATTGCGGTTCTATGCTGTGCTTAATTATATTTTTATTGTACGTCTAAATGTGCTGTTACAAGCGTAAGTAAGTCTTTGGTATTACTTTGCAAGTACACTTCTTACAGTACTAACTTAACACTACTTAATATGATAGTAATCGTAATCAACGTTGTCGGCTGAACGGAAAACTAATAGAATGAATGCCTACTTAAAATTCATTGTTAGTTTTAGTGTAGAGAATATGTATAATTATATACGTTGGGTATGTCTCGGCATGTTTTTCATGCAGTTATGCTTCACATTTTTAGGAAATAGGCTGAAACGCTTAACATTTAGAAGACATTAGCATTACTATAATTGTTTTGAGTAAATGCAATTAATTTAAATACATATTTTGATTTATTTCATTCGCATTGACGCGCTTTGAAAATCAAAATCTCTCATGCACTGTCATATACAGGTAGCTGTTTTGCAGTGTAAATGTAGTGTTAATTTTCCAGCAGTATGAAATACCGTTTTTCCTACTCGAATAGTGAGATAAAGCAAAGCCTTCGCCTTCATGCCTTCATAGTTTAATACATTTTACAGGAAAAAAATTAAAGAATAACTTGTTAAGAATAAGAAGATGATGAAAATTCATTTGGCGAAAAGGTATTTCAGTCCGCGATATAATTACGTACTGTATAAGCAATTCGTTATTATTTATGAGAATGAATCAGCTCTGTCCTTTAATTATGCCGTAGCTTAGAAACGCCTGTCTTGTCTCTTGTGGATGACGTAGGGCTCTTGGTATGAATATGTTTTACCTGAAAAAACAATTTTTTCCTATAACGTCGTTCATTGTTGGTCGTTTTGTGTTTCCACTTACAAGCATTAGGAATAGCTTAGCACAGACACAAGATCAAGAAGTTGAACATGATGTTATAGTTGCTGTTGTATTAAACTTTTGGTGCGCCATTTAAGTTAGCCAGAAAATAGAATAAAAGAATGATTAATGATTGCTGAATAATTTTCGATGTAAAATAATGCATCAAATTTAATAAAAATGGAAAACAAAAGAGTTCCTTTTTTGGTCTAATGGGAAGTATGAAGAATATGATTTATCCATAGCAAGTTTTAATGTAATTGACTAACTCACCTTTAGGTATTAGGTATCTATAGACTCTGATTCTGCGGCACGGGTACATTATCATTTTTCTTTCAACTCAAATGATTTTGACATATTACCGATTGCTTCTGCTCGTTTCTGGTTCCCACAACCCCATGGCCTATCGGTCAAGAAAAGTAATGCATTCCCCACATTTTCTGATTACGATTACCCACAAGTACAAGTTCTAATAATGGCGGTCTACTAGAAGGTTGTTTATTATGTACTAAGAGTAATGGTACTGTGAATCGCAACGCATTATTGACGTTATTTTTTTATGCATTCGTTGTATCTGCATAAGTTGTATTTGTATCTTATTGTTTTTATTTTGTTCTTATGTACCTTATGTGTTTGTTGTATTGTTCATAAGCAGGAGTTTTATTTCCCTTATTGTTCAATATTTAGAGTCTAGGTACTTAGATTATCTGTGTATGTAATTATATGCAGGCCGAATGCAATCGATTTTTTCATCTGATCTGACCCTCTGAGTACAATTTATGCATACGGATATACCGGAGGTGGTTGTCATTGATGTTGTTGTTGTTATGGTTAGGTACCCAGCTAGATACACAGATTGTTCACTCCATGACTCCATGTATAATTATACATTTTTTGCTGCTGCATATATAATTAGTATTTTACTTGTACAGCAGTACTTAGCATTATTTTTAGCCTTCAAGTGTTCTCAAGTGGACTAGTTTTCCTTCTGCCTTCTGCCGCTCTTGATCTTGACTTCGATTTTGGAAGTCAGCTCAAATCAATTAGATGAACTCTATTTTATTTAGAACAGTACCTCGTCGCATGTTCAATCTTGGTAAGAAACGGAGACAGACGGAGAGAGAGAAAGAGGAATAGCAAAACATCACTCCCAACGGAATAATAATATGGTGCTGGGGTTGATAATTTATAATTATTATAACTGAAATACTACGTGATGGATAGCGAGCGATTCGTCTGCATTGTTATGTGTATTCTTTCATCTTTCATATCTCAGGTTAGCATTGCATTGTGAGAGACGGAGAGACTGACGTGCTAGCTAATTTGTTGTCTGTTTCTCGGCTCTATGTTTTATTTATCATTATCATCTTTTCGGCTTTGAAAACGGAATGACATGAATGTGTAAGTTGGGAGGATTCGTCTTCGTTGTGTAGGGGGAATCGGAGTAGTGTTCGTATTCATGTGTTAGTGTGAACTTTTGTCGGTTGTTGGTTTAACAGCTGATGCAGTTGGCTTTAACATTTTGGCTATTAAGATTTAGATTTTAGTCATCCCGGTCGTCACTGACGGTGAACTAGTAGACATGCAGACGTTTTTATAATAAGTAATTGTATTATTACAGTGTGATGGAAAACTTTGTTGATACAGTGTAGCGAAGAGGAGTATAAGTTAATTTAATTCATGCATATTTAACTGTACTGACGATTTCTTCTGTATGACAAGTTATTCTCATTCACATCATTCATTCCAAACGGTAATATATGTGGATAGTAAAGTGGATGCGGATTTTACTACAATACACACAACGACACAACACTACATTACGGATAGTTGGACACATAAGTATCGCAGGGAAAAGAATTTACGTGCTTCCTTTCCTCTTTGCCACTACGACCGTATCACATCACATCAATACACGTATCTCCTACAATTTGAGCTCAAAGTACAATGCTAAAAATGAATACCTACATCTATTGGTCTACTTCCTTCTCTTGCACGGATACTTTAACGGTGTAATTTGCTTCAAATTCTGTTATTGTGTTCTATCCTTGTTTCAAATCTTCAAAATGAAAAAATGAAAATAGTATCATGGTTCAACATTCAAAAAATTCAAATGAACGTGTTCGATTGTAATTATTGTAATGTAGAGAGGGCTGCCCTATTTATTTACCCATTAGTGCAAATTAATAATTATAAATTTGAGGGCCTTCCTCATATCACTTGTACTTGTGATCTATTTACTTCACTTGTAGTTGTACATGTAGAATGAACAGCGTGTAAATGATACATAATTATATAATTATAGGTCTATTATATATACAATGTATTTTTGTGCAAATTGTTAATTACTGAAGCTTGAAAAAAATAAAATAAGGACAATAAATGCGCGCCACCATTGGGATTGGGAAATCCACTAGTGCCAAGCCAGAACCGCAGTATCGTATATTTGCAATATTGCTCGTAATAATTATATTTAGAATGCTTACTGGGGTGGATCGTCACACAGCTGTAGAAACATCAACAGCGTAAATTAAAATAAAAATGTAAAAACTATAAATGGCTCTCACTGTTTTTATGATATAATTATAGGTTCTGTGATGGAGTATATAGGTTAACCATATATTTACAAAAAAGAGTACGACGGGAAATAAAAATTATTGTTAATTTGTGAGACAGGGGAAACAGTATTTTTACAACCGTTAGGTTAAAAGTAATTATAATTCCTTTTTATTTTGTCTGTTGCCCTTTGATTTGGATTACATTTTGTAATGTTTCTGTGTGTATAATAGTATATAATTATATATTATATTGAATATAAATCATGTACCTACACTGAATGCATGGCATGTCTACTTAAAATAGTTGGAGAGTGACTCCTACTCGTTGCTGATTTTTTATGAACTCCCAAGTATTGTACTCATTTATCCTACTTTTTTATCTTTTTTATGTGCCTTTGGTTTGCTTTGGCTGTGGTTTAACATTGGCTCTCATAAAATCTCTAATAAAAAATCTTTCTTTTTAAGTGAAAGGTCGGGTTGAAATAAAATGTGCAATGTGAATAGTTATTATAGTAAGTGGTAAATAAAGTCTATGCAAAATTAAAAGATTTTTAAGGAACGTACACGTACGCTGCATATTTTAAATTCCTTCAGGAGGTACTGATGAGTGAGTTTCTAGTGCACTTTCTGTGAAACTTAACTCGGCTTTAGTACCTACTTTAAGCTTATAGTAAAGTAAGAGTCTAGTCAAGTGCCAAAAGCTTGTGTTATTTAATTTCTTGTGCGTATAAGTATAAACACCATGTGCATAGGACATAGATAATTACTTTGTACGTACGTGATTCGGTGTAGAGGCACTAATAGAGTGTAGTATAACGGGGTATAATTAATCTGGTGATTAGATAAGACCAGGATACTAGTAATACCGTAACACAGAAGTTTGTCTTGACTTAATTAGAAGCTGCCATTCCAGACCAGTGTAACGTTGCTCTTATTCTAGCTCTGCTCTTCAGTTTATTAGATGCACTTTGGTGCGGAATTTGGTTGTCAGATTGATGCTAATTGAGGCGTGAGATGACTAATCGTTCACATATGTTTTATAGGTGTTGTACAAATATAAGGGACCGATCAAGTACCCTTATTATTTCACTAGACACTCATTAGATCATGGAGGAGGCGTAAAGATAAAGGATGAAGTCTACTTGATATTTGGAAGCTGGCACAGTCTACAGCAGTTCATGTTCATTGTGATTATGGTGTAGTAATGTGGACTCACAAGTGTGATTTGATTTTGACGTAATGGCTCCGGAGTGGGCGAGTCAATTTGATGACCAAAGATGAGCTGAGCTGAACTAAGCAAGTAGACTTGGATCTACATTTATCAATAAAGTGACTGTGAATACAAAAATACAGTTGATGCATTCATTTCGTGTTTGTTATATGTACACAGCCACAGTCACACAGTACCCATCCATCATAGACATAGACAATAATACATTTTCAAGGCTATATTTACATCGTAGCTTGTGACTGACTGAATTTGTTGGCTGTTGGCATTGTTAGCTGTTTTAGATAGTGCAGCTACAGTCGTATTTTATATTTGTATTTTAACACTTCACAATTAGAATTTCACCCCTGCTTTCTAGCACTGCATGTTACTGAACTTCAATAGAATCTAAATAGGCATAGGGATATAGTAACTATATGTATGTACGTGTATGCAATATACTTGGGACAGCTATAGGTAAAAGTTTGCGTTGTTAATGCAATAGGTAGGTATAACTGCTAT
>JAAXYX010004406.1:0-12418 GCA_036851915.1 Ptenothrix huangshanensis
AATCCAACCAAACCAAACTCTTCAACCCCAGACTTGGGATTTAGACTTAGACCAGTAAGGACCTAAATTAGCTCTGTAAATAAATCTAGTAATTTCATATTTGTATTTTCCTAGAATCAGTAGCGTCCGAGTCGCATCATTACTATTGCCATAGCAATTCATTACCGACATAGGTACTCATACACATTACTCATACAGAGTAAAGTTCACTCACAATCATCATCACTCATAACACATTCTCACTCACTCACAAAATCATACGGTAAACGAAGGCGACCCTACAACTGTTAATAAGTTTAACGATATTAAGAAGTTATTGACACATGCGTACATTCCTCCTACAGTTCTATTTTATGAAACATTATTCTACGAAAAGCAGGTAGTAGAAAAAACCGAAGAAAGCAGGGGTAGGGGAAATGACAACGAAGTTGAAATGTATTGAGATATTTTAACAGAATCAAATTTGTAGCTAAAATTTCGAATTTCAAATAGTTTTAACTAAAAAGAAAAGAGGGTTGGCTAGTGGAAAGACGAAGTATGTCAAAGCAAAAAGGCAGAGAGTGGGGGAATTTTTCGGAGAGGGAGAACAGGTTGGATAAAAATAGCCGAGAGCAGGGTGGAGGAGCATTATGGTCAGGAGGTTTTAAGGATAGCGAGGGAGGAGCTAGGTGCCGAAAGTAGACTGTGCAAGATGGAGTAGGTTTGCAGAAAGAGAAAGGAAGGAACTACTAGTAGAAGGCGGATGGAATAGGATGTACAATGATTTCACGCAATAATGTTCCTCCGTATAGCTTTTACCTCCATTCACGGTACTTTTTACTACTCTTAATCCTATATCTAATCTATTTCTCTAGATGGATTTTTTCTTCATCTAACGTTCCTCCCTAAAGCGTAAGCCTAATTATAAAGTACCAATTTGGTAGTACCGTTCATAGTAATACCTCATTACTTTGGGACTTTTCTCTATACAAGTTATTCAGAAATTAGGCTTCTACTTCACTGCGGAAGTGCATTGCGAAAACGCAAAAAATCTGGTTTAAATTCTCGCTGAAGGCTTTAAATATGATGCTCAAAGAATTTGCTGAAGAAAAACCAAAGCTTTTAACCCCCTCATAACGTTCCAAAACTGGATGGTCCAAATAGTAAGCTATATCGCAAAAGCAATGTAGCAGGAACAGGGAGTGTGGAACGGTAAGACAGTAAGATAGTGGCGGATGGAAAACAATGTTACAGGAAGAGTTAAGGAGGATGTTCCAGCAAAGAGAAAAAGGTAAAAGCAGAGACACAAGGAGGAGATCAGAGCAAACGTAGACAGAAAGAAAAATAAATAAAAATTAAATATTCGCTCCAAAACAAAATTAATTGCTACTGAAATACAGGAAGCAGTATTAGTAAAGGAACTTACAAGGGAGCATTCATGTGTTATTGGATTTGGCTTAAGTTGACGCAAACATAAACATAAATGACCCTAGTAAGCTCAGATCAACATGAAACTTTGCCGGTACTTTTTTGTAGAATTCCATATTATGCAAGGTAATTGGTCACAAACTTTTAATTTCTTAATACTTTAATTGGCAATAGCTTGTGTGCTAGTGAATTTAAATAGTTTGTGAAACGACAAAATATGATCAACATTTAAAACTGTGCTAACACGTGAAATTTGAATGCAATAGTTGGCGAGTGTTGATTTTCGGATGACCTTATGCGACCTTTGACCCTGATTATCCGATTGACCCTGATGAATCTGATGATTTAGAATCCGAAAAAATGCGTGCAAGTTTCACTTTGGCCTCAGCTTACTAGAGTCAAGTGAACACACTTTGCTAGCTGCAATGTATTGATGGATACATTTCTCAAGATTGAAGCCTCAAAATAAAAGAACGGTATTTGTAAGCATATGTATGTGCATCTTCGTTGTTCATTAACTAGAGTCTGTCAAACAGGAAACTCTGGACAAAACAGGAAGTGCGTTTTTCATTGTGAAAAGCTATATAATAATATAATCTAATTGCGTGCGTATTGTACTTCAAAGATCTGAAAAAGACCCAGAAAAATCACTAAATTTTTTAGATTTTGACAAATTATTCAAGATTTGCACCAAAAATTTGCCCATGGGTTCCATAAAAAATGCCCGGTTTAGAGAAATTCCGGCGAATAAAAAGCGATGTTAAAGTGAAATTCAATATTTAATGTTAGCGATTCCAAGTAACGGAGCAGCGTTACTGCATTTGCAGCTTAAAAATATAAACCAAACAAAAAATACCACATCATTTTAGTTGCTGAGAAATTATTGAAAATGGCCCTTTCCCGCATAAAAACTCGAAGGGTTCCATTTAAAATTCCAGTTTAGTTTACGGAGAGTAAGTGCAATGCAATTCCTGTTTTTCCAAAAATGGAAAAAGCTACGGCTCAGTTAGATTTCTGGCTAGAGGAAGTCTGGAATATAGAAAGGAAAATACATCGTAAGCAGGAATTCCTGCGCGGGCAAACAGAAACGTTCCGCATAGAGGGATTTCCAGCTTAGGGATGTCCGGCTTACGGAGATTCTAATGTATTTCATGGAAATACAGGGAGATTTATAGGTTTTCATACAGCCAAAGAACTGTCTGCCAAAATTCCATCTCTTATCGCATTCCTTCAAAATTCTACCAAGACAAGGGCAACGCATTGACAATGCAGGGAAAAAATTGCTATAACCGTTGCTTAATCCGTTCCTGACCTGGAGGTCATCGCAGACCAACGTGCGGCCATCGCTGCCTTACAGAGGCAAGATAAGAGTAGTTGTGAGATTTTAAAATATAATATATACATATAGTGGGAGTGTGCCTATATGTAACAGGTCCCTTAGTGTGACACCCCCACAGTATTTCTGAAACAAGTCGTGACAGAAAAAGAAGTCGATTGGCCTTAGAACGACATAACCCTGTACTACTTAAGTTTAAATTTGGAGGTGCAAATGCTTTAAATAGCGAAGGTAGTAAATCAGTAAACTTAATGGGTTCAATTTTTCAATTTTCGTAATTCAATTCAGTTCAAATCAAAGAACCACTGTAACAGCAGCAAGGTTTTCAAATATCTCTATAAACTGGTTTGTATAGCAGAAAATTTAGAATAAAGTAGCGTTTTTAGATTTCAGATTCGGTTTCGGACATTTCAAGAAAAATAAACCAAATTAAAGTTAACGAAGTTACAAGAAAGTCCTATCTGTGACAGGTTTAGGAGCCCTATGTGTGACAGCCAGTAATACTAAAAGTCTTTGCGTGTGTATCGCTGGTATCGTATATTTGACCCATTAGTTTTCCTTTTTCAACTCTTTGGAGCTAATACGTAAGTAATACGTCATCGTATATAACCAATTCGAGCTATTAGAGGCAAAATAAATGAGCTATACCATATAACACCAACAATATAACATCATACAAAACTAATTGGAGCTCGTAGGTTAGTGCACGCTTTGTTAACGCTGGGTCCTCTTTGGTTCAGAAGTTATAGCATCCCAAAGTTTGAATTTGATGGGCTATGTCACACATAGGCGCTCTCCCCTTAACTAGAAAACTTGACCCGGAGTTTTGATTATCACACTTTCAAGCAATAGTGTGAAACCTTAGGTGTTAAAGACCGCCGCAGGTCAGTCAAGGTAAGTTGTTCAAGTCGTTCCAGCGCGAATTCGAAGTAATCCTCGTCAATTCAGACAAAAGCTTGCGCAGGACTTGAAGGTTTCGTCCTAGACAAACCAGCGAGTACTAAAAATGAACCTGAGGAGGAGGACATTTAAAATATATAACACCCTATTGTTTACACAAGCGAAGATAAAAACGAGACTCGAGTGATGCAAAGCTCTGTTAAGGAGGTACGATGGTCAAAAATTGCAAAGCATTCTTTTTTCAGATATTTATTTTTTTTCCATTGAGGAAACTCACCAAGTTAAAATTATCATGTATACGCACAACACCAAAGGCAACTCCCCCACGACCAAAGAGGAGTGATTCCTGAATAGCATTCCCCCTCTGTAATTTTTTTTCTGAAAGTGTCTGAAAAGTGGGCAAAAAACCATGTTTTCATCTCCCAGAGGATGAAAGTGAATCTCAAGAATTCCCTGTCCGGCATGCTTAAATTTGTCATACATCTCCTCAATTAAAAAACCATTAATAGCCAGCCCTGAACGTTCCAGCAGGACTCTGCATGAGCCCATTTGGCCAAAATTGTGCTTGAATGGATCAAGGTCCACCTACCGGACGTCGTCGGCAGTCGGGAATTGCCTACCGCATCGCTGTTTCCCATTCCTTTGGACAATTTCGTCTTAGCAGATTGACGGACATGGTCAGTTGGTCAGCACTACCTATAATCAAAATTTGGATGCCCTAAAAAATCTCTCACCAATGTGTGGGGAAATTTCTCGGAGGAAGGGCAGCGTGCCACAACCATGCGATGGAGAGTAAGAGTGTAAGCCCGTGTCAAAGCTAGCAGTGACTATCATGAACACCAAAAATACTGTTTGTAGCCAGATGTGCTAGGAGTGTAATCCCAAAATTTTGTTACAGTTGAATAACTATTACTCCTGTTAAGGCTTAAATACTGTGTACGAAAACTTATGAATCACCCTGTATTATAATGAAATACTGTAAACCCTAAACCAAATCCAAACAAATCAGGAAACTTAGCTTAAACCTGTGAACATAAAATGCCAGGACTTATTCTTTGATCCGTTTGTGCTTTATTCTTCTGGGATTTGGCTTTGCGGTGCTTTCTCCATATTCCGTACCCGTACAGAAATGTTGAAACCAAGGGTGCACCTAAGTTCGGTCTACGGTAATCCCACTTTAGCATGAAGCATGGGCAGTTTCATTAGTTTAATATGGAATTAGGCAGGTGGCCTTTGGCGTAAAATAAAATAATACTTGTACAAAAATTCAAAACAACGACTTTAAAAAAATGGATCAACATTTCTAGATTTTTAAATTTTAACTTTATTAATCATCAAGCAATTAGTCATTTTGGCCATGCCAACTTGTGTAACTAGAAAATAATTGAATAATTTTCTTTTCGGAGGTATTTTTAGAGTGAAACTAAAATATATATTTATCGGATTCTAATGAAACTTTGCACACTAGCAGAACTAATGTCGGCACACATTTTAAAGTTTATTTGAGACAGAGACATTTGGGTTCGGCCGCGGGAAAGCCGTAAAGTTTTAAACGTTTCAGGCTCTAGCGGGCGTATTTATTGATGCATCTCAATGAAATTTTGGATGCGAGTTACTCTGAGAGGGGGGGGGGCTTGTATTCGGGGTATATGTAAGCCAGATCCAGCGGCGGGTGCAAACCATTTTATGTGTGTAACCTCCTTTACGGTCGCAATTGTTGATGCATCCCAACCAAACTTTCCACAAATATTAGGTATTTTATTCTGTACACCGACTTTGAATTTCAGCCCAATCGGACGGCGGGAAAAGCCGCGGAAAACGAAAATGTTTTACGGTTATAATTGCTGTGGTACATTTGATTGATTGAGCGGTTATATTCGTTTTTCCGATATTATTGTAGTAGGTAAACAAATTGTTATGTAAGAATACTAGATAAAATGAAAATGAAAATTTCTAATTTTCTGCATCAACCATCTGTTGCTGATTTTTAATGTAATCTTGTCCAGCTACTCCAGACACCCGCATTTCCCACTCCCACTATCAACTATCGTGTGAAACTAACGTTTGATAGTTCGATTCTTCGATTTCTAGACTTTTTAAATTAAAGCTTTAGAACTTTCAATGGCCATTTATTCCTTCTTTATTACCAATCACTACCATAATATTATCCGAGCTCCCTTCGCTGCAATACCTTTGTTTCGCTTAAACGACAAGGGTAAAAATTATTATTACTTATTATTATAATACTAGTGTTATCATTTCTCTACTTCGGTTCTGAAATGCTCCTGAAAATCACAGACTTGGAAATACAGTAATTACTACAAATCTTTAGATCTACTCCTTAATTTTTAACTACTGCATCACGGTGTATCTTCCTCTATAATCTGGCTGCGCATATTTGTATGGTTTAGCTAGCGATAGCGCAGCTATTAGGTATAATCGTCTTTTTTTTCCAGACTTCGTCCGCCGCCCTTAACTTTGGTTTTTTGGTTCCACCAATTACATTTATTAACCGATCTCAATGAAATTTTGCAAAAAATTCGTGCATTACACTATTTAATACAATTATTAATGAATGAAAAAATTCCGAAACTGCAATTGCTTCATTGCATTAGTGACGACAATCACAGCCACAACTAATTACAACTACATTGACCGTATTGTGAAAATACGAAGTACAAACCTACAATCCACAGCTCATACAATGTATTAATAAAAAATCGTGTCGTAATCGTCGTTTCAGAAGCAAAGTGGGGCATAGGTGGGTACATAAGTATAGTAAGTAATAATCATTACTTCTATGACTATATATTTGTATGTTTTCCGTATTTTTTAACTTTATGCGCAAATTTTTTACCACACAACTTCTGCTATAAAAATCTACTTTCACATAAACCGTATCATTGATTACAACTACAACTACATTTTTTTTCAGACATCTTACAATCGTTTACGCTTTGAAACTCCACATAAGGCAACTCCTCTTAAAGCTTAAGTAATCCACGCTTAAAAATTGCTTAGTGATTAAAATAAAGTAATTAATAATGGCGGTTGTACAATAGTTAGTGAATAAAATTTGGAAGATGACAGAGATGCAAGTTTTTATTTGGACTGTGAAATCAGAAATTAAGAGTTTACTTAAAACTTAGTTAGTACCAGGGGCAACAACAGCAAGAATCCCCAAGCATACAACGACAACAGATATCGAGACAACTAGTGGTTTGGGGTTGGACGGGATCAAGCTTGAGCAAGACATTGGAAGCACCTGGAGCAGCGGGGACTGGAATGGTGGATGACAGTGAGGGCGACTTGACTGGTTTGATCTCCGGGAAGATACCCATGTACTCCTTCGATCCTAGATTCTCTCGTGGATTCAAAAACTTGGACTTCCACACTTTGATGTTCCTCATCTCCCACGAGTACTTTCCCAACGGCACCCAGAAGAAGTTTTCCTGCGGACTGTTCAAATCGATAGGCACATCGATGTCTACCTCTAAGAAACTCATTCTCCGCTTCTCTGAGCTTAAACCTTTTTCTGGGACCGAGTCGTTTGCAACAAGTAAAGGATAGACAGCTCTAGCAAATCTTGGGGCGTTCTTCCGAAGCATAGTCCTTAAAGAACTGGTCCTCTCCCGCATGAATTCTTGTCTGCCCACATTACCTCTTTGCCTCCCACCGACGGATTTTCGACTATTATCACCCATGTCTGAATGGTCCCCACCACCACCGCGACTACCCCCTCGCCGTAAACTATGGCTTCTCCTGGAATCCAAGGATTTCGTAGGTCCTTCCTTGATTCCACTACCATAGCCATGGCTGTCCATAGTCCCCGACCGCGTATTATTTTCTTCACTCCACGACGAATGAGCAGATCTCCAATCCCTCCTCTCCTGTGGCATCGCATGACCCTGACCCTTGTGCCTCAATTTCGAGTTTCTCTGACCGTTCACAGATATTGGTTGGTTGTGGAGGCTCGATTTATAAGAGATAGAGGATTTTGTTAGTTTGTGATCGGGTCGTGCACCTTTGCGCACAAAATCTTGAAGAGAGCCTCTCTCTTTACTGAACTTCTCTTCCTTGAGACTCATTTTGGGGGTGCCCCTTACAGTCCACACATGATGCACTTTGCCTGACCCAGAACCTTTTAACCTGTTGAAGGGCTCTGCAACCAAGTCTCGCTTTAACTTATCACGATGGTCCTGATGCCTTTCCCAACTGACCTTACTCGTCCCTGCGTTGTCATACATACCTCTCCACCCACCGGGCGCTTTTTCGGAAATAGTGCTACGACGCAGGTGCTTAGAGTAAATAGTTGGAAGCCGGACGCCAGGTCTTTCTCCGCGGAGATATTTCTCATGTGGATGTGATGGCTTCGACCCACGCTTGTTCTGATACCTGATCCTTTTGTTGTCATCCCTGATTTGGTTCCTTTGGTTCAAATGCGATTTGGTTGCATTTTTCCATTTACGTTCAGCACGAGTTTTCTCATCGTCAGGATCATCATCAATCCGGTCCTGACTTCCTCGACGAGGTCCTTGTCGACCATCCCATTGATCTCGTTTGTCTTGGGCATGGGATTGGTCTGTTGGTCCTGAATAATCTTCTCGCGCTTGTCCTTGTTTCCATTGCGAATCGTAGCTATCATCATCGTCCCCTCGACCTGAGGATTGATCTCGTTTGTCGTGGCCGTGGGATCGGTCAGCTGGTTCTGCGGAATGATCTCTTCGCGCTTGTCCTTCTTTATTCCCTGGTCTCCTTTGCGAATCGTAGCTTTCATCATCGTCCGCTCGACCTGAGGATTGATCTCGTCTGTCTTGACCATGGGATTTCTGAAGTGGACCTCTTCTGGAATGATCTCTTCCAGGTTGTCCTTTCCCTTGTTTCCAAAACGAATCGCTACTGCCCTCATCATCCGCTCGACCTCTCGATCGGTCCCGAGGTTCTTGACCATGGAATTTATTAAGTGGTCTTCCTCTGGAAGGATCTGTTCGCGGCTGTCCTTGTCCTAGTTTATTCCCTGGTCTTCTACGCGAATCGTAGCTATCACCATCGTCCACATCGTCGTAAGTACGACCTGTCGTGGACTTTGATGCACCTGCGCCGGTATTTTTACCCCGATTTCGGGGATCACCATCGAGGTCTTGATAATCTGCATTTCTTCCATGTTTGGTTTTACCGAGACCACGCTGAACGCTGTTTTGGTCAGTATCTGAGGAGTATGAATCAAGCAAATTATTTCGATCATTCTCGCCTTTGCCACCTCGATGTGCATCACGTGCACGACTCCGCTGTGTATCTCTGTCTTTTCCAATGCCTTTTGAACTATGGTCATGGTGAGTGACGGATTCTCTTGAAGGAGGTTTATGGTGAGTACTGGAATCTTTTATACCAGGTTCCTTGTGAATGTAGGAATCTCGTGAATCAGCACTACCGGGACCTCTATTTCGTCGGTCATTCCAGCCCTTCGCACCGCGCTGTGTATCACGTGGATGACTCCCATGCATATCTTTTCCCCTCCCTTTTGAACTACCGTCATAGTGACTGAAGGAGTCCTGTGACTCACCACTACCTTGGCCTCTATTTCGTCGGTCATTCCCGCCTTTCCCACCGTGCTGTGTATCACGTGGATGACTCCCATGTGTATCTTTCCCAGTTCCAGTGCCTTTCAAACCAGGTTCATTTTGAAAGATGGAGTCTTGGAAATCAGGACTACCCTGACCTCTATTTCGTCTACCTTTCCCATGCTTTCCGCCATCCCTGTCTCTATCTGAAGATTGGTGATCATCGCTGTAGTAGTCATCACCACCGCGACCATGTCTTCCATCTTCGTCTTTTCCACCCTTTCTATCTTTTCCAACCATTCCATCTCTTCCATCGTAGCCATCTCTTCCACCTTTTCCATCGTATCCATCTCTTCCACCTCTTCCATCTCTTGCATCGTTTCTATCTTTTCCGCCTTTTGCGTCTTTTCCACGACCTTGAAATTTTCCCTTACGAAAGTCACCGTCATCGGTTGTGTCACCTGCATCTCCGTACTTATTTTGTTTCTTCTGCGTTCCATCTAAAAACAAGAATGAAAATTAATTACCAGTATCAAGTTACGTAATTTCAAATTGAATTAATTAAGCACTGGCGGACCATTACATTTTGTAAGTAATTGTGATTTGGGATCTTTGAATTTTGATTTGGACTGGATTCCCCGGCTTTGCTTAGTTTCTAGAGCTTGCTTTTTCTTCATGTTAGATGCAATCCCGCCATCATTTTCTGATTCAGATGTACCGATGTTCTTATTTCTCCCGTTCTTGAGCGTAGGTTTAGACTTTCCCGAATCCTGACTAATGTGCGATCTACCCTTCCCCAATGGTTTTGCACGAGGATCTTGTGCCTTAAGTCCTTTTTTGCTATCATCTTTCTTTATACCCCCTCCGCCTCGTGACTTGTCTTTACCTTCTGCTTGTTGACGAAGTTTTCCTTTACCAGTATTCCGAACGTGGCCGTCGTCTGTTTGATCCGTGTCTTGTCCTTGCCCTCCTTTTTGATCCTTCCCTTTGCTAACGTCTTTCCCCTTTTTACGATCTCCGTCCTTTTGACGTTTGGACTTGCCGCCGCGCTTGCCATCCAACGACGAGATTGATGACGGGGATCCCGTAGTGTCGCGCCACTTCTTAGCGTTTTCCTGTTTTTTCCTCCTGTCCAAAATTCTTTTGATGGCTTCCTCGTCAGGATTATTCACTCCCTGCTGGAGAGATTTGACCAACATTTTTTCCAACTCAGCATTTGTCAGGTGAATTAAGTGTAACTCGTCTGATCTGACACTAGTCAGGGAACTCGGTTTCATTTTGTGCTTCCTGGAATCTCCTGGTAGAAATAATGTATCTACGTCATCTGCTCCACCCTTCCCCTTGCCCTTCTTCATTTTGCCTCTTGACGACGGACGAAGTGACATGGTTGATGTGGAGGATTTAACTCCTATCTTTTTGTCTTTCTTTTTTTGTTTCTTTGAAGGTCCCTTCCCACGATTGACGTGCTTATTGTTCTGTAAGCTGCTGGTTGAAGATCGGTTATCTCCCTTTAAGTTCGTGGATGTGACGGATCGAGCTTTCTTGCGCTTCCCTCGGTCTCTTCCACCTGGTGAACGACCCTGCTTGCGACCGCTCCTGCTTACAAGGGCACTGTCCATGCTGGTGTCAGATGATGCTCTTCGATGTGATCGATGTGATTTGGTTTTATCCTTGTGTCGTCGGTCATAGTCGTGGTTTGACTGACTATATTTGTGGTTTGATGATCTCACTCTTGTTCTACCTCTCTTTCTATCACCCCTGCCATGGCCATGCCTCCCGTGCCTTTCGTAGTAACTGGCGGAGTCTGAATCCCCATCGCTGTAACTTCTCAATGGTCTCTTCCTTCCCGCACCATACCTATTCGCTTCAAGTCAACAAGACATTTGAATTATAATAAGGTTAATTTACAAGTTCCAATAACTGCCGTTATGATTGTGATTTTCCCATTATCATAAAACGTACAAGTGGATTAATGTTTATAATTTTTTGTAGCCACCTTCGTGAGAGTATTTTGGACCGTGACCATGACCATGGCCGTAACCGTGACCAGGACCAAAACTATGACCAGAACCAAAACCTTGACCAGAACCAAAACCTTGACCAGAACCAAAACCCTGATCAGGACCAAAACCATGACCATGACCATGACTGAACGGTGAATTGAGAATATTGGTCAATGGCCCCGTGAGGGAGATTCCACTACCACAGTCTCCATTACAGTTGTACTCCGATGGAACAAAAAGCGGTTGACCATTCCGACCGTTTCCACACCACAACACTGGAACGCAATGTGACATCCTAGATATAGGAAAAAGGTTAGTGCGAACAGTAAGAAAAAATGAAATAGTAAATCGTAGTACCTTGTAAACTTGATGACAAAGAATATGTAGGTATATATAATATAAAGAATAATTCAATACAGGAAGTTGAACTTATGCAAAACCCCCGAAATTAAAAATGGCCTGGTCATTATGGAGTATTTGTAAAATTAATGTAGTGCGCAGTCCTCCCCACTTTGCCTAAATTCAATTTTGAGTAAGGCTAAATGAATTGACAAATTTAAACTTTTCCAGAAGGTAGAAAAGCAAAACCTTCTAGGTACATAATTACATTAAAAGTAAAAGTAAATTCATGAGTTCATCATTCATTCTTTCAAAAAGGAGTGTCACATAAAGGAATTAATTTTCAGGGTCGAACTCCATACGGATCTTGCCATTTTGAATTTTTGGTTAATTCTCAAAAACTTCAGAACTCTTTGCTATGAATCAAAAGGCGCCATGAAATTAATGTTCTCAACGAATTTCACAAAAAAGTAGGACCAACTTTTGATCCGAATTATTGTTATATCAAAATATGTTATAATTTCTTTAAAATCTAAATTATTATTAGTAAGGCGACCGGAAAGCATAAAAAGCATGAAAAGCATTTCAAAGCATTTGTATGGTGGTCACCACTTTTTTAAGCTTTTGGCAACCTTCTAAGACCAGAAATCCAAAAAAAAAATTGTGAAAAGCATAAAAAGGCTAAAAAGCATTTTGAGCTCCAAAAAAGCATTTTTAGCATTTTCGAGCCAAAAACGCATAATTTTAGCCTTTTCAGCCAGATTTTCACGGTTTTAGATTTTAGTTTCCTACGGAAACTAAATTTTGAAAATGAGTTTGAAAAAAATTGTAGCTTCTAAAAACCAAAATTTTAAAATATTTTTCAAAGGACT
>JAAXYX010004407.1:0-12416 GCA_036851915.1 Ptenothrix huangshanensis
GTGTAAATTTAAAAAAAAGCTGCTTCAGTTTCGTGTACATTTAAAAAAACAGCTTCATTTTCGTGTAAATTTTAAAAAAGCTGCTTCAATTAAAAAAAAGCTGCTTCAATTAAAAAAAAGCTGCTTCATTTTCGTGTAAATTAAAAAAAAGCTGCTTCAATTTCGTGTAAATTTAAAAAAGCTGCTTCAATTTCGTGCATATTTAAAAAAAGCTGTTTCATTTTCGTGTAAATTAAAAAAAAGCTGCTTCATTTTCGTGTAAATTTAAAAAAAGCTGCTCCAATTTCGTGTAAATTTAAAAAAGCTGCTTCAATTTCGTGCATATTTAAAAAAAGCTGCTTCATTTTCGTGTAAATTAAAAAAAAGCTGCTTCATTTTCGTGTAAATTTAAAAAAAGCTGCTCCAATTTCGTGTTTTAAAAAAGCTGCTTCAATTTCGTAAGCATTTAAAAAAACTGCCTCTTTTTTGTTGAAAAACTTTTTTTTAAAAAACTTCAGCGTTTTTGTGTAATTGTTTGAAAAAAAACTGCGTCGTTTTCATGCAAATCTTAAAGAAGGCAGTGGATTTTTAAAAATCCTTTGTAGGCCTAGTCCAACGTGGCCTACGCCTAGTTACGCTACTTACTATAAAGGCTCTTTGTGGGATATTCAGGTATTGAGGTGTATCCATTTTCCCTTTCACTCTATCCTTTTCCTGAAGCATAGACGATGCTTCAAATTTTGCAATTTGAAAAACGAAGTCATTGTAAATTCTGCTTTGTATTGAAAACGCATGTTGGATAGAACTACATACAAACTCGAAACGCATCGAGAGTTTCGTTCATTCGTATCGTGGGCCATACATTTTCAAAGCCTTTGTTTTTCCAGTGACCTGAAAAGTCACAACTCAAACCATCAGTTCGTGTACCTCTACAAGCACACACTACTTATACTCGAAATGCGGTAAATATTCCGCCTTGCATCAACTTCATGTCTCTGCAAGTTAAATCTGTAAGCGAATTACAACCCATAATTATAATAAGCAGGAGAACTGTAGTGCAACAGCTACAGCAAAAAGCAGGAGAATTGTCTGTATATTAAAGCTAGAAAAGCCCAAAGTACACTGTAAAAATTGGTGCAATTGAAATGCCAAAAAAGTAACTACGCTTGCATTTGTTACACTTTTGAAAAAAAGTCAAGATGCGTCTGAAACTCAACTAAATGTGTGTAAGTGCTTCTGAAACACATCTAAATTTTATTTACAGCGCATCTGTCCTTATTGTTAGAATATAAAATGTTCACATGCTAAAAAATGTTAAGATAGGAAATTTTGAAACGTGTCAAAATTGTAAAATTAGGAAATATTGTCAAGTTCAAACATTCTTAAAATAAGAAATTTTGACATGCTAAAAAATATTAAAATAGGAAATATTGTCAAGTTCAAAATTTGTTGAAGTAAGAAATTTTGACATGCTAAAAAATGATAAAATAGGAAATTTTGAATGGTGTCAAAATTGTAAAAATTGGAAATATTGTCAGGTTCAAAAATTGTGAAATAAGAAATTTTGACATACTAAAAAATGCTAAAATATGAAATTTTAAAAGGTTAAAATGTAAAATTTTGACGCGTTTAAAAATTATTTATATACAAAATTTTGAAGGGCCTTAAAATTGCTAAAATGATAAATGAAGCGCTTCAATCTTTCGAAAATAAGAAATACGAAATTTTGAAATGTTTAAAATAGGAAATGTTGCATTCTAAGATGTGTTTTAAGTGCATTCATAAGTATACAAAACGCACGTAGGTAGGCTTTTAGCATTTCAGATGCATTTTTCGTGTTTCGTGTTTTAAGATGCATTAGCTTTTACAGTGTATGTACATAAATATCACTTTAAGTGAATGAAGCAAGCAGCATGGGGAACTGCACTCGAAGTTGAGTTGAGCAGGTGAGGAATAAATGGAGCCAATAACTACCTTAAATTTCTTCCATCCCTTGACAACTTCCCTTTCGATCTATTCAGAGTAAAATTGATTTACGTTTTAATTGCTCCCACACACTTTCGCATATCTGTGTTCCAATTCCAGCCAAAGCTCTCGACTCTCTCTTTCGAGTCAAAATCCCAATTCAAAATCCAAAGACCATAACCAAAGCCAGCTTGCGTTTTCTTCCAATAATTATAAGCGGGTATTACATGACACCAGAACAGCTACAGAAGTTGTCGATGTCGATGTCGATGTCGTTGTCATTGTCACTAGAACTCGTAACTGGTTACTCGTTCATGTTCATGTCAACCGAGTCTACATCTGCAGTCTACAAACCTCATTTCATTTTCATTGGGAATTTGCAAGTAGATGTAATTTCATGGGCATAATCAATTTAGTTCCAAGTTGATGCTGTCCCTTTTCCCGCCTAATCACTACTACTTCAGCACAGTGCGTATGGCTGTAATATACACTGAAAAAACTGACTCATCCAAAACGCCAGAAACCAAGTCAAAAGTAGCATGCTCGCAAACAGTAAAAATACATCTCAAGTTCACATAAATATCACCAACCATTCTAAAGCGAAATTTTTTAAAATGGACAATAAATTAAAAATGCTTTAAAATTGTCAAATAGGAAATTTGAAATTATTTAAAATTCTTGAAATCGCAATTTATTTTGATATCTTTCAAAATTGTTAAAATTGAAAATTTGACATCTTTTTATCAAAATTGTATCTCACAGTGCAGATAAGTTTTTAGTGCAATATTTTGAAAGGAGGATTTTTAAATATGAAATTTTGAAAGATATCAAAATTGCTAAAATAGGAAAATTTGAAGCGTAAAAATTGCTGAAACACAAACTTTTGAAATGTCTCAAAATTTTAAAAATGAGGAATTTTAAAAGGTTTCAAAATTGTTGAAATATTTAAAGCATGTTGAAGTTATTGAAACAAAATTTTTAAAGGTCTCAAAGGTTTAAAAATGAAAAATTTAAAAAAACTTTGAAAGGTTAAAGATGAGACATTTTAAAATATTTCAAAATTGTAAAAATACAAAATTTCAAAATGCTTCACAATTGTTAAAAGAGGGAATTTTGAAACGCTTTAAAAATTTTAAAATGAAAAATTCAAAAAACAGTTTTAACGCTTTTAGATGCACTAAAAATGCCTTCTATCTGCACTGAATAAAAACTAAGCCAAATGCGAGCTGCTTTCTTACTTTTTGGAAATATTTTTCATTTTTAACATTCTTTAGTTTTTAGAGTGTACAAATTTTGGCTTTCCTATAAGCATATCTACATACGCAATATATATCAAATTAACACGGCGACATCCTACATCTCTCTCCCGCTCATTCTGTCGACTGATGGATCCTATGATTATCCTTGTTTGGGTAATCGTTTGTTTTTGTCCTTTTCATTCTCTCTCATCGGCCTACCTTTCTATTTCTACCTACCTACGGGTAGCTAATCTGCCTAAAACGAGAACGATTCCAGACCAAAATGTCTGCGTGTTTTGACCACGTCCTTACAAACGAAAGCATTGCCATGCCATAATCATTGTCCCATTTAAATAGTAGTTCCTCAGCTGAATCATTTATCACTGGCAATGCCTACTTAGAAGAAAGTCAAGAAAAGAAATGGATTGGTTTTAGATAGAAACACATAAAGTAGGGCTGAATGAGGGGCAACTGAAAGTAAATAAAGTACTATGGAATGCTTCTGTTCTTCCAATGCAAATTAAGGTCAGGGGCGTACTTGGGGTGGGTGCTTGGGTGTTGAATCATTTTCTCAATTTTGGAAAAATTAAACTCCTTCAAAAACCATAAATTGAAAAAATTACGCTCTTTCAAAAACCGTTAATTAGAAAATTTGGGCGTTTCAAAAATTGTTAAATGCAAATATTGGACCTTTTTTAAAAAGCATAAAGTGTAAAATTACGCCTTTTCAAAAAATGTTAATTACAAAATTTGGACAATTTAGAAACGTGCTATGTAATTGGGAAAAATTGGACCATTTGAAAAAGTGTTAATTTAAAAAATGAGCCCTTTTTAAAAAGTTCTATTTGGAAAATTGAGACTCCTTCAAAAAGTATTAATTCGAAAAATTAAGCCCTTTCAAAGAATGCGTTTGTTGAATAAATTAGACCTTTTCAAAAAATCCATTGATTGGTGAAATTATACTTTTTCAAAAAGTGTAAATCAGAAAAAAATTATAACCTTTGAAAAAGTCTTAATAATAAAAGTTAGACCTTTTCAAAATATGCCAAATGGAAAAATTGGGCTCCTTTAAAAATTGCAAATCGAAAAACTTTTACTTGAAAAATTAGGCTTGAAAAGTGTTGATTCCAAAAAATGCGTTTAGACATGACACTATACCTCCCGAAATTCACTCTCGTGAGTCTCGTGTACGCCCCTGATTAAGGTAATTGCCTCGCAAGTATTCATGTTTCGACTTGTCCATTCCTATATTCACAAAATTTCGTCTTCTTCTCGTTCCCTCTTGGGGACGTTCATGTTAGCGTTCATGTTTCAAGCTGATTTAAAAGTTAAAAGTTGTCACAATCGTTTAGCGAACAATCCACCATAAATTTCAATTACTTTGGACTACAGAAAATAATAATGAAAGTAACTGGTGATCCAATCCCAAATAATTTAGTGTGGTCCAAACCAATTTTATTTTATAGGAGTAGAAAAACCAGAAATACACGCTAGACTTGGCATGTCAAAACAAGAAGGAGGAAGTAGAACATAAAGTTTTGTAGACAAATCCAAATTGCCCAAAAAGGAAACTTTATAATCTTGCTGTCCTCATTAATGTCATTAATATATTTATTTACACGTAATTAGATGTGACATTCACAACATGATTGTGACGTGACAAACTTTTGTCTTCTGTCAAATCTCCTATACATGTTCAAATAGTTTCATTATGTACCCATGCAGACTTACATTCTGAATGTCTTTAATTAATTACTAATATTTCGTTTGCGTTCAAGTCACGGAAAGTGAACTTAGAATACGCTTATCATAACAAATTCAACTTACAAAGTTGAAACTGTGTTTCTGTGTAATTCGACTGAATAAATAAATGAGTCAATTTCAGATCCACAAATAACAACGTTTATGAATATCAAAGAAAGTTAGTTCTCTATGTAGACCCTTTAATCGTATTACGGAGTTTAGGAATTTATTCAAACGAAGACTATGAGCTTCTTTGTACACCGTAAAAAGTTGTGTTTCTAAATCCCAAAAATGTATGTGTTTAGTATTACTTTTAATGTAGTTAGGATTCATCTCAAGTGCACCTCCAAGCTCTTCTAAACATAAAAAGCCTGTCTAAAGCGTATCGAAAGTAAAGCTGAGTTTAAAATTTATCTCTCAAATTTGTTAAACTATAAAATTTTCAGGTTTAAAAATTTTAGAATATGAAATTTTCAGGCTTAAAATTTTTAAAATATGAAATTTTCAAGAGCTTAAAATTTTTAAAATAAGAAATTTTCAAGTGCTTAAAATTTTTAAAGCATGAAATTTTCAAGAGCTTAAAATTTTTCAAATATGAAATGTTGAAAGGCAGAAATATTTTTAAAATATGAAATTTTCAAAGGCTGTTTTTTTTGCTAATATGGAATTTTCAAAGGCATTACAATTTTAAAAACATGAAATGTTGAAAGACCAAAATTCTTGAAATTTGCAATTTTTAAGTGCTTCGACCAGCCAAAATAGTAAATTTTGAAAGGCTTTGAAACTATTCTAAAAAGACAGTTTGGAAGACTTCAAAATTTTTAAAACGACAAGCTTCGAAAGGCTTTAAAATTTTTAAAATGTGAATTTTTAAAAGCCTTTAAAATCGTTGAAGTAGACAATTTTGAACCGTCTAAAAATTATTAAATTACAAAATGTTTAAAAGCTTTAAAATTTCAAATGGAATCTTTTAGAATCTGTTGAAATTGCTAAAATAAAAAAACTAATAGCTTTCTATCATTTAAAAACCCTTTGTCCTGTTTTAAGATTCTTAACTTTTTACAGCGTATTAAATTCCTTGATCCACCTTTACACAAGTGTCTACATACTTGTAATTATAATGTCAGGATAAAGTCCTATGAAGCTTCTCGGGGTTGTGGCTTTGGTTGTGGTTGGTTTAAGTGTAAATAAGGAAGCAACGGGAGAGCTGAGATTCACTTATACTAACTGTAATACATACACTTACTCTTATTATATTATTTGGGAATTGGAGCTTTGAATCTGAATCCAAAGTCATCCCCGTGGTTTCCCCCCAAGGAGGAAATCCCCCAGGATTTTTGAAATGTCTTGTAAGTTGTAAACGATATCATAGATCCTGATTAAAGCAATATTAAGATTAAGACGAATGATGTATCGTAGTTTACTTTTAGCTCCTAGACAGACAGCTAGAGAGAGAGGGAAGTCAAAGTACCTTCGGAATTTGTGAGGGTAAAAAATAAAAATTCATAAGTACACAGTTATTACAAAGAAAGGGAAAACAGGGCAGGGGTTGGTTGCCTCACGTTGCTTTCCATAGCTTTTCTTTTCTTTTCCTTTCCTTGGTTTGGTTTGCTTTGAGTTTGAGTTTGAGTTTGAGGGACGAGAGAGTGAAATGGGACGTAATAAAATATACTTAACTGTCATCCCAGAATTGAAGAGATATCCATCAAAGAAGGATTTGTGAATTAGACAGAGACAGGAGTCATGGAGGCGAAGGCGAAATGGTTGAGAAAAAGTATAAGCAATCGCTTCGGTCGAGGAAGAGGAAGAAAAAAGAAAGCAAGTTGAAACATGTTTCTTCTAACTACATACAAGATGAAGTGGGAGAAAGATTGTGAAAGCCATTTCGAAGGCATTTCAGTGGAAGGGAAGATTTCAATAAATCTGTTTCAGCTATGTATGGAAAGCAAAGGAGAAGAAAGTACAAGTCAAAGGGAGAGAGACAGAGAGAGGTATGCCAGATTTTGCCCTGGTCTACCATCGTCTGGTCTGGTTTGGTCTGGCGGGGCTAGTGGTTTAGTCTCCCCCAGGGGCGTATAAGGGACTGAATTTCGGGGGTTGTTGTGTAATGGTAAACAGAATTGTTTACAATTAGGAGTTTGAAGACTAGTTTTTCAAATATGTACACGGTTTTCAAAATTTACAATATAATTTTTCCAATTATTAGGATTTTTTGAGGTATGATTTTTTAAGAAATACTTTTTTAGAGGGAGTCATTTTTCCAATAAAATTTTTTGAAAAGGTCTAATTTTTCTGATGTAAAGTTTTGAAATAGTTTCGATGTTATAATTAATGATTTTTTAAAGGGCGGGATTTTCCGAATCAACACTTTTTGAAAAAGATCAATTTGCCATTTAGCGCTTTTTGAAAAGGTCTAATTTTTTAAATTAATAGTGGTTGAAAAAAGGTCAATTTTTCCAATAAGCGCTTTTTGAATAAGTTCCATTTTTCCAATGGATACTTTTTAAAAAAAGTGTAATTTTTTTAATTTAACACTTTTTGAAAAGGCGTAATTTTTTTAATTTAACACTTTTTGAAAAGGCGTAATTTTTAAATTTAACGTTTTTTGAAATAGGCCAATTTTTCCAATTGACAGTTTTTAAAAAAGTGTAATTTTTTTAATTTAACGCTTTTTAAAAAGGTGTAAATTTTTAATTTAACGCTTTTTGAAAAGGCGTAATTTTTAAATTTAACGCTTTTTGAAAAGGCGTAATTTTTAAATTTAACGCCTTTTGAAAAAGGTCAAATTTTCCTATAAACGCTTTCTGAAAAAGGTCAATTTTTTAATTTCCCTCTTTTTGAAAAGCTGCACATTTTTAAATTATTACATTTTGCATGCGCGTTATCTTTTAAATTACGACTATTTGAAAAAGTTCTTTTTTGACAAAATAAATTTTTTTGAAAAAGTCTGATTTTCCCAAAATTTTGGGGGTTGCTTCGGCACCCCCGTACGCCCCTGGGTTAGTCTCTGATTTAACAGAGTTGTATCGGTAAGACGTAGAAGACACATGTGTTTATATAAAGGCCATACATTGCATCGTTGCATCGCTAAGTATCACATGAGCTTTGAGGGGAAATCATAATCGGAGGAGCAGTAGAGTAGGATGAAGGGAACGTACAATATGCTCTGTATGTACCCCCATATAAATGCTCTATGCTCCAAAAGAGTGAGTGAATTGAATAGATATTCATAAAGAGAAATGGTAATGGTAGATCCCGGTTGTAAACATGAGGGAAAACAAGAGCAAGGGCTCAAAATTTGGATTTTTTTACTCCCCCTTTTGTCATGTTTTACTGATATTCCACCACCGTCGATTAGTATTCACTATCTGTATACCTACCTACCTTATGTATAATATACCGTGCAATTCAATGTAATTCAGTACAACATAAATATGTGTATGTATTTGCCCACACGCAGTTTATAAAGAGTCATAAGAATGAGTAAACTGGTTGAGAATGTAATCTCCTTCTATGTAAATTATGACTATGTAAAATAAATGGATGTAGAAAACAGACGCCGGAAACACATGCCAATATGCCAAGAAGGAGAAGGAGAAAGAGAAAGAGAGTGAGAGTCATGCAAGGGCTAGGGATAGTCTTTGGTGCCAAAGCCAAAGCCAAAGCCAAAGCCAAACCCAATAGGAAAAGAAAAAACTACGAATTACGATTGCCCATGCCATGCCATGCAGTGCAGTGCAGTAGAATTGTGGATTCATAATCGTAGATTTTTGAAAGCTTCGCAGAAAGGAGAAAGAGCGTAAGCTGCATTTAACAAAGTAAAGAAAGACGAGCGAGAGAGTTCTCTCCCTTCCGTCTTGGTCTCACATCTTTTTCTCTTTATCATAGTTTCCTTTCAGTTGACTGAATTAAGTAAATCTTCCTACTGGATTTGTGATCAGCCCTTTGTATAGCAATAGATGATTCCTATAGATTTAGTGCAGCTGGGCGAAGGTGCAGGGGGTACACTATAAAAAAATTTTAATTTTAAAATAGGAAAAAAGGAAATTCGAATGCAAAACGAGAAAAACGAAGTGTGTTTTGTACGATTATGAAGGCTGTTTGGATAATAAATTTCGGAATTTCCGTTTCAAATTTTTTGTTTTTAACGATTTTGAAACATGCCAAAATTTTGTGTTTTTGATAATTTTAAGTCTCAAAATTTTCAATTTGAACAATTTTTAAGCCTTCCAAAAATTTATATTTTGGTAATTTTTTAAGTTTTAAAATTTTTAATTTTAACACTTTTCAAACGTTCCAAAATGTTCTATTTTGACAATTTTTAAAAGTTTCAAAATTTCCTATTTAATCAATTTTGAAACATGTTAAAATTTATTATTTTGATTTTGACAATTTTTGGACGTTTACAAATTTTCTTGATCTTATTGATTTTTTAAAGTCTCAATTTTTTTTATTTTAACGACTTTTAAGCAGGCCAACGTTTCATATTTCAACCATTTCATGACCTTTCAAAAGTCCTTGTTTCAGCAATTTTTATGTACTTCAAAAATTTCTGTTTTAGAAGTTTTTAAGCATTTCAAAATTTCCTATTTTATAAATTTTCTAACACTTCGAAACTTATTTTTTAATAATTTTGAAGCATGCAAAAATGTTGAATTTTTACAATTTCAAACGCTTTCAAAATTGTGATTTTGACTAGAAACATTTCAAAATTTCCTGTTTCAAAGATCTAAAACAACTTAACTGCATTCATAATAATACTATATACATTTAGGTTTTTGGTGCTATTGAACGCATCAGTTTTTACAGTGTACCTATTCCTTGTGCATATAGTTAGCATTAGACATTATCAAGTATTAGGTGTGCTCTTCCCCTCTTCATTCCCATCTCTTATTTCTTCGTCTGTGTCTGTGCCTGTTTCTATGTGCATGGAATTTTATGCTCTCGAACTGAATCTGAATCTATTGAACCCATCACGTAAATAAGGACACAAGGAGTCGAAACCAAGACCAAAAACCAAACCAAGAGCCAAGACCAACCAGCCTTAAAACTCAATATGCCTGTCTTTCGAATTTCGGTGAACAGAGGACACCTTATAAATAAAATAAGACGTTGATTCCATCCGCAATGGGATTTACTTTCCTTCCTCCTTTCCTTCACATCCCATTCTATTCCATTCCTTTCCTCAGTAGCGGCCGCAGGATTTTTTTCGTATCGGCCTGGAAAAAGTTTGATCTCATCCAGTGTGAAATTTAAAAAAAACTATGTCGTTTCTATGTACATTTAAAAATCAGTGTCGTTTTCCTATAAATTTAAAACAAAACTACCTCGTTTGGGTAAACATTTAAAAATAGCTGCTCCAATTTTGTGGAAATTTAAAAAAAGCTGCTTCAATTTTGTAAAAATTTAAAAAAAACTGCGTCTCTTTCTAGTAAATTTAAAAAAAGCTACTTCAATTTCGTGAAAATTTAAAAAAAACTGCTTCAATTTTGTGGAAATTTAAAAAAAGCTGCTTCAGTTTTGTAAAAATTTAAAAAAATTTCGTCTCATTCGTATAATAAAATAAGCTGCTTACATTTTTAAATTAATTAAAAAAATGCGCCTTTTTTTGTTGAAATCTTAAAGAAGGAAGTGCATTTAAAAAAATAATTTGTAGGCCTAGACCCGCGTGGGTTACACCAAGTTACGCTACTCTCTTTGCTCCCTTTCTTTGCCTTGGTTAGGATTCGTTTGGCTTTGGGTTTGGCGTTGGTTTAGTTTAGTCGTTGGTTCGCCTTATCCCCCGCTTTTTTGCATATCTGCATCGGCATTCTTTTTCCATCACTTTTTCAGCTTTTTTCAGCAAAATAAAAGAAGGAAGGAAAGTCTACCACCAAACCCAAAGCCAAAACCAAAGCCAAAGCCAAGACCATGGTTTAAGGATTTATTTGTAGTCACCTCTTCAACCCACCTACCTTTTTGGGCTACTGTCTATGTGCACAGTCATGTGAACACATAGATAGGCTCGTAAGTTTTAGTTCGGTTAAGGAATGTCAGGGAAATGGGAAATTAAGTCTTGGCGAGGTTAGCTTTGACGTTGACTTGTGCTTCCAACTTGGCTTTNAACCCACCTACCTTTTTGGGCTACTGTCTATGTGCACAGTCATGTGAACACATAGATAGGCTCGTAAGTTTTAGTTCGGTTAAGGAATGTCAGGGAAATGGGAAATTAAGTCTTGGCGAGGTTAGCTTTGACGTTGACTTGTGCTTCCAACTTGGCTTTGGCTTTGCTATTGCTTCATCGGGGAATCGAATGAAATCGGAAATGCAAAAGCAAAAGCAAGTGAGAGCGAGAGGAATAGGAAAAGCATATGCGACGGGAATAACAGCACATGAATTTTTGATTGAACGACCAGTTAAGTGACTCGTCATGTCATAGTCATTTCTATCTCACATTTTATACGCTTTTCTTTCCTATTATTACCCCACCATAGCATAACATAGAATTGCATCTTGCATCGGTTCTTTGACGTACGAACATTTTTCCTTTCTTGATGTTTCTATTTCTACGGAGTACTTTTCAAATTGGAAATTCAATTTTGAAATTGGGGTAGTAAAACGACTTTCGATAGGCTTTCCGTTGAACAGACTGTTTGTACACTGTAAAAAGGGGTGCATATAAAAAGTCACGAAATACTCATATTTACGTGGAAAATTGGGATGAACGCTTTAGGATGGCTCTCAAGTTTGCCTAAGGTGTGACGGAAAAGGCCTAAAGTGTATCTAAAATGCATTAAAAATTTTTATAGAGCATTTCGCAGGCCAAGATGCGCTTTTGGTTGGATATTTTTAAAATAGAAAAGTTTTAAATGTCTCAAAGCTATTGTTGAATTCAGAAATTTCGAAGTAGTTCTTTGTTTAAACAGAACATTTTAAAGCGTTTTAAATTTGTTAAGATAGAAAATTTTGAGTTGTTTCAAAATTATTTAAATAGCAAATTTTGAAGCGTTTTATAATTAAACAAAATTGAGATGCCTCAATTGTTAAAATTTAGCAAATTTGGAATGGTTTCGAAATTGTTAAATTTTAAAAATTTGAAATGTTTCAAAATTCTTAAAATACAAAATTTAAAACAGTTTCGAAATTCCAAAATACGAAATTTAGAATTGTTTCGAAATTCCTAAAATATAAAATTTAGAATTGTTTCAAAATTTCTAAAATATAAACACACTCCAGGATTGCATTTTTACTATGTACAGTTGTGATGCACTGAAGTTGTGATCCATACGAATTTATAATTAAATACATTAGCAAACCATGCGTTTTTACCTTCTTTAGCGCATTACACATATTGTTGCTTTAAATAATAACATTCTTTAGTTTTTACAGTGTACTATATATATACAGTCTTTATACTACTTTCAATCTCCTTAGATATACATGAAACATTTCCCCCAAATAGGATTCTTCTTTTCTGTATAAAATAAGATAAAAATAAGAGCGTATAAAAGT
>JAAXYX010004408.1:0-12416 GCA_036851915.1 Ptenothrix huangshanensis
TGATAAACGTGTCACTGTCAGTCATACCACATTGTGTAAAGTATTGTGTTGCAATCACAGCTGATGTAACAGTGATTCACAACTTAACCGGAAGAGAATGTCAGCTAAAAAATACGCTCGCACGTACACACCACACAGCGTTCTTTTGATATTAACTTTTTACATAGGAGCAATAATTTTTAAATAAATAATTCCTTCGAATTCCTTTATATTTTTTTTATTTTGCACGTATAGTAAGCAAGAGCAGTAATGAATTTTATCAAACTGCGGAGTTAACTTTCTTCGAACCTTTAAAGAACATCACAGTTTACAAAATATATTTCAAATCCGTTTCACTTTTATTCAAACGATCTTGCTGGCTATCGGTCAGGAATATCTGCAGTTGCTTTGTAACTCAGACAAGCCAATTCAGTCGTCGGGTCATGCCCTAGGCGCAGTATTTTATTCCTTATTATTTTATGTCTCAGTGCTTAACGTAGTTGAGGGTCTTCGCTTTCCCATATATCGTCGTTGCAGATGCAAAACTTAACATCCTCTGAGAAATCTTGTAACGTCACGGAAAGGATACGGAGTTTTGCACCTTCAACCACGATTTATGTTTATTTTGTATCGCACTATCGCGTTATAATACCTAGGTATTATAATTTTTAATCTAGTAAGAATGGAATGAATATTTAGATCAAGTTATCCGATCACAATTATGGTAATTAAATGTAAAATCATTGATGCGCAGGAGTGATATGTACCGTTAAAATCGTTGATGGATGGAAACGGTGACTTTGACACGACAGCAAGAGAACTTCATTCTTCTTGTACTTAAATCCAGTGGGAATTGACTATCACAGAGAGTAGGTTTGGAATGAAATATTACGTCTCCAGTGATTAGTTTGTAATGGCATTGCGATCCTTATAAGCGAATGGTACGCGTAATATCAGGTAGATTTCATGTCTAGTTTTGGTAGCATTCACGTGGATTATGCAATAACCGTATTATAAGGTCTGAGATGGAAAATAATTTCCATGTGTGAATATCTGGGTAGACGGCAGTTTTGGATGTGGTAGGAGGGGTTTTAAGAAAGTGAATTTGCATGGGGGTTATAGCGAGCGAGAATTGTCGGCTTCTCTTGGATTGAGGACCTACGGGAAAGAACAATAGAGCCTTGTTTGGAATTTTTTCATTTCGAAGTTGAGACGGTCCATTGTTACTTGCTGGAGTATGTTATCTGTGTCATGTTTGCACGAGCGATGATGTTGGATGTGTTGTGTTTGTTGAGCTGAGAGTTCACTGATGTGTGACGTAATCGGTTTGACAAGAGCCCGTCTGGAGTATTACTGTTATGATGAGAATCAGTAGAGGTAAACAGTAGAATCATCGGTTGAGTCCACCCAAGTGCCTACTGTGACCTAAACACAGTATGTGATACGAAGGATATCCAGGTGCCCGAGTGATGCAAGAATTTTCTCGTTCTTTATATATTCCTATCCCTATCCAAATCTCATAACTTTCGTTCATTTTACTGTCGGTTGAGAGTACCTGAGGTACCTTCATTTCATATTTCAAGTTGCTCTGTATTATGACAAGATATTTTTTTAAATCCTCACATCAATTATAAGGATAACTTTGCGATGGCTTTTTTGTTGTCAACTAGATAGAAATAAAGCAGTAGCTATAATTATATTACTTATATGAAGCGTGGGTCTTATAACCTGTGCACATCATATTAGGCATAAATAAGTCGGAAAATGTGCGTAACTAGTATGATAAACATAACTACCTAGGTACTTTTAAATGTTTATATCAGACTACATAAAATGCATTGTGACATGATATGTTCAAAGCAATATTACAAGAGTACTCATACTTACGAGTGTTGCTGTGTGTTGCATTTCGATCCAAATATTTATTTCAATTTAGGCCTCAGCTTGTAGTCAGCTTGTGTGCATACATACATCATTAAATACACGTAGGTATGTAATCGTCAACTTTAGTCTTTTGGATGATTTATACTGTTGGTTTTAATTATTTGTTTAGTGCGTGTAAAATAGTTCGTTTACCGAAAATTCCTGTTGTGATCCTTCATGTTCGTGTTCATGTATTCCATCCGGAGCCACACTAGTAACACTAGTTTAAGTATAAATCCTGTATTCATATGCATACTCCGGTCTAGCTAAACGAATGGAGAGTGCGGAGAGTGGAGCTGAATGTGAATCCTAATCGTAGGTCTCATTATGGATGAGATGTGTGTATGAAGTTAATAAAATGAGTGACATGCGTATGACGGCGGCTTATTGTGGGAAAAGTCAGATACAATTGTGAATTCGACAGACAAAGAGGAACAGCAAGAGACTCAAGTGTCAGTGGGATTAGATTGGTGGAGGATTTGAAGCCATCAGATTTCTATTCCTACGCTCTTTTCTGTCTATGATTCATCCAATTATTTAAACTCTGTCAGGGGAATGAAATGATTCAATTGAATCCAATGAACTTCAGTTATTCAAAACGATGGTTAGGATTCGTCGGGACAGAACACAGTCCATTATGTCAGTATACACGAATTCTCAGCTCGTGTTACTCACAGTACATTTTACTTCACACATATGCATACGTAGGTACCTTCTCAGGCTGTGTTTTTATCGACTTCTGGTCATTTTGGTCTTATGCTAAGGCAGAGTTGTAATGATTGCCACCTACCTAATGGTGCCTTTAGCATAAAATTGGTCCTAATGAGCACGATAATTTTGTGAAAGAAATTCTCGCAACTGATAACTACTTTCTACATCTCTCTTACGAAATAATATAGACGTGGGGAATAATTTGAAGCTTTAATTTATTTCACGCAAATTAATTTAACCGCTTCTACTTCTTTTTTGAATGAAGGTCATGTAAATTCAACCAAAAAGCCGGAATGCTAATAATTCAGTATTTCAGCTGCAGGTTATATAATTTAAAAATGAAATAAAGTATTTGAATGGAAAATAAATGAAGATCTAGGGGAAAATTGGTAGCTGCAAGTGAATAAAATAGTTGAGTTTAGATTAGTATGTAAATACATATTAAATAACTTGTGTGGCATGATGATTTTTATGATGGACGCCTCGGAACGCTGTTGAAATGATTCTCGCTATTCGTATAATTTATTTTTAAAATATAAACATACGCCCCCTTTAGAATTTTGGATAGGAGATAGCAATCTTTTAAAAATGAAATTAAGCTTGTTCCTTACTAGTTAGTTTTACCTTTATCTTACGCCGTGTTACCTTTCAAGGCAAATCCAAACTTTACGTAAATAGTGGGAATTTTAATTGGAATTCACATTATACAAGTGAATGAGGAGTTCTAAAAATTGCCGGCCGGCCGGGTGAATGGATTGATAGGTTGATAGCCCAGAGCAGCTGAATTCGAACTCAGTTCGATTTTTGTAGTGTTAGTCAGATTCTTTCGCCCCAATTATTTTCAAACTATTAATAGATGTGAATTAATACACAGCGTTGAAAATGTTCTACGTGGTTTGCCGGAAAAATTTGTGTTGGTTTTTAAAAATCAGACGATGCTGTGGTATTTACAGCAGTGGAAGTCATAACCCGCCAATTGCTGATTAATATCTTATTCATCTTTTGATATTACACTGTATAATAATTATCTCTTATCACGCTCCAAGCTACTGTAAACACATGCAGAAATGACTGTAACACGATTGCATACCTACTTTTGGCGACTATGCGAGTGATGGAATTTGGTCTGGAGTACATGTGTAGGCAGCAAAGGTAGAAGTAGAAGGTACAAATGAAGATTGATCAAGTTTAATTTTTAGGTACAACAGGGAATTTTCTTTTAGGAATTGATTCAAGGGAAAGGAGAGAGAGTGGATGTAGAGAAAGAATAATGAAAAGAAAAGTAGGCTCGATAAAGCACGCCTCCGTAGGCCATGTTTGAGCCCCAGCTGACAAGAGGGATGTATTCTTTTTTGAAGAAGCAACAAAGGGCCAAACCATTGACAGGCGGATCTCAAAGCCCCTCTTTCGTGCTCAACACAATGCGAGCGAATTGAATTTCTGCAACCCTCACGATGATCCTTTTTCATCTCTCTCACACGCTGTCTTCCGGATCCTTGTCTAGCTATAGTCTTCACAATTCGGAGTATATCCTGTCCTCCCTGTTACCTATGTATTTACTCTGCCTTAATGAATAGGTGAAGTAGTTGATAGTGAACGAATGTAATATGATGGACCCTATCTGAAAAACTTTGACAACTAGAACGTCACCATATTCACAGTATTCGTCCATCTCTTCGTATATTATTATCTTTATGTTTAGACTGACTGAAACTTGATGAAAGAGCATATCGAAACTTGTACCTTCACGTTGACGAGGACAACTATGTGTAGACGAGCAAAATTTCCTATTATTATCCTTTGTTCCTAGTCATTTATATTGCATCATTTATATTCAATTATGGTCTGAACCCTAACGTAATTTAATCTCGCAGTATATACCCACAGTTTGATATCAGATGTACGTGAATTGTCATGGTTTGAAACGATTATGATTTGATTTCCCATACAATATAGCTATTAGAGCAAACTATAATGAATCTAATTGAAAATCTTGATTTTTCGCTCACTCTGAAACAATCTTGGCAGGTAAATCGTAGTGGAGTGTTTCCTGTGGCAGTGAGAGCAATTATTATGTTTGACTATAGATCTAGATATTCGTATGACTATATTCATTCATGAATGTATGTGATAAAATGACAAATAAGTCGCCCGGGAATATGATGGTCTTTCTAGTAAAGGGAATTATGCTTTTTAATACACCTATATCTACTCGCTTTTGCTGCACAAAAATTAAGTGTGGTAACCAAAATGTTAGCAGCTCAAAAGAGCTCTGGGCATGAGAGTATAATGATAGCAATCGTATTTCGCGGATAAAAAATTGGAGATTGCTTTTAGACAAATTGGTGCATGCAACGTTCATCGTGGAAGTGAGATTGAAAGCACTTGTTTTGAACATAGGTAGGTGAAAGGGGGCAGAGAGGAAATATAAGAATTAATTACGAGTGAAGTTACCAAACGTTGACCATAGGTTTAGTAATTTCAAGCATTATTTTGCTCCAGACTATTATGAAAAAGGATTAGGTTTAAAGTAATATCAATCTAAGTATAAGTGCTTTATTATTTTTTGTCCTTAAGTAGGAGATATTTGTGAGAACAATTAATGGTATATGCTTAGCACGGTCGCATGTTTTAAAGAAGTAGAGAGTGTGAACGAATATTCGGATAAGAAGAAGGAACAACATTATGATTGCTTTCAATTAACAATGGTGTTGAAGGCTACGAAATATACCTGAACATCGTGATTTTCTTGGAAATGTGGTTGCATGTGGCATAGTTGTGTTGCCTAGAATACTCAACGGTTCTTGACGTCTTAGCTGTTGTAAAACACTCTTATCCCAAGTATGGAACAGATCCAGTGGCATAGAATAGTGAGTTAAAATTGTAGCATTGGTTAAGTTCAAGTGGTGCACGCTTCCATGAGCTCATGACTCTTTTGTTCTTTGAAGAGGCTGTCGATATCTGACTTAGAGTGCTAAATTCTACAGCCCAAAGCCGCGAAATACTGTTCAAGTTGACTTGCATGCAATAGATTCTCAGCCTTTTATCTTCAAAACATTCATCTTGAGACTTTTGTGTATTTGCTAGATGGTTGAATTTTTCATTTTCCCTGTAGTATTCATCGCGTATAATACATATTGTATAGATAGTTCCAGCAGACCATTAGTACAAGGTTTGACTGGGTAGGGGAATGAAAACTGTAGAAACATCTTAGAGCTGATTCATACTTATAGGGTTTAAATTTCCGTATAACATTTCACTGGATAGTTTAAACTTGTCGAAATCAAATGAAAAGATGATTTCTTAGACCTTAAAAAGTTCTAACGTTTTGAAATAGTTAGAACTTAGAGGGAACAAAAAGTTTGGTTTGTTCAACTTAGAAATTCGTAGTCTTCAATTGTACCTTGTAATAGAATGACCTAATATAAATTACGGCTTATAATTTCATTCTTTAGTCATGTATGTATAGAAGGAACATATTCCCAAAACAAAATGCTTATGCTTTGGTGTGGTTTGTTCCGATCATGTCCATTGTAGGAAGGAATTCATGAAATTGAAGAGGTAGGGAGTAAGACCAGATCATAGAAATGAATGATCGGTATGATTATATCCAATATGGACGAATTTTTAATACTTCGACATTGTAGTTGTTGTATGTAGGTAGGTACATATGATATGAATTGTAACGGTCACACAGTGTTGCACGGCAGTGGGTATGACAAAGGTGTGCGATCGTTTGTGATGACGATCCCGTCGAGAAAGACTTGTATGAATCTTTGATGAATAGTCATAATAATATGTATGACCTACCAACATGAAGTCAGACATTGTACTTATAATCTATGACCATAGTCAGTCGTATGCACATTGTGTGTTCGGTTAGCTTATGGCAATTTGACTTGTCATTTTTGGTCTTTGGATTAGACAGGGAAGTGGAAGAATGGTACGTGGGTAATAAGTCTGGTTATGGAGAGGGAGTGAGGGAATAGCATAAAATTCTTGTGAATGAAGAACTGCGTACGCCTCAGTAAATAATCAAAGATCGGTAGAGCAATCAAAGAGGCAGAGAGCGCCTCCACAAATCCTTTGTTACCATTTTTTGCATGATACGTTATCTCGATGTGGAATACATATATATATCACGTTGTCACGTATGATACGTGTTGCGAAAATAAAAAAAAATAGAAAGCCGCTATGTCAAAAGGCATGTACGACTCATTTCACCGGCACCATTTTCGATTCGAGCTTTCAATGTGTATTTGCACTCGTTGAGTTAAAACCTTCGGTATAACTTATGTAAAAATGTTCAGCCGTGAGAGTCAGGATCGTGCTTACAATTTTTATTCTGATAAACTGAACGCGGCACTAAGTATACACAAAATTAATATTTTTGGTAATGAAAAGTGGAAATATTTACGCCTTTATGTTTGATATATTCATGAAACAATTGCATTATTTTATTGAACGATTTCGTTGATGAAAAACGAACATATGTGTAAAGCAAGGGGTTCAAGACGGATCACGGTCAGCACCTTAATCATGATGACGAGATAATTACATTTCTTCCGTGGGTTGTTCTAGAGAAAAAGATCTCATGCTTTTATTGATTTTTTACGATTGACAATATGGATTATCTGAGCATCAGCATTGCAGTTGAGTGTTCTATCTCCAACTACAGGTCAGAAGCTATTACAGAAATGTACAATTAGGTGAGCTTCATTCATTTTTCTTTTAGCAAGGAGTAAAGGTAACTGGGAGTTAAGTTTGTTAGTTGATTAGAAGATTTGAAGACAAAGGAAAGCTTTTTGTCAAATATTTTCGAGTCGTTTTATTTATAATGCTGCAACAAAAATCCTTTCACGGTAAGCCGCCTAAGTGAATAACATAAGTGATATCCTATAATTTTGTTTTATTAGCTTGGAATAGGATAAGAAATTCATTTTGTTATTTGTCGAATTTCGGTTAATAAAATACAGATAAGGCCAGTTGTTCAAGGACTTCACCATCATAATGTATTTTTCTTTTCCTAGTAACCACATGGTAGTCCAAGGTGGGTTTTTTTTCAACTAGGACTAGGATTATCAAGTGTCCCGGGAATCATGAAATTAATCCTTTCTGTGGTTCAATCTTTTGGAGCTCCTTAGTTGTAGTTTGTCACTCGATAATTAATTTATTACTAATTTTTGGCTGAAATATTTAAGCATTGTCCAAGTAAGCTGCCAAGTGCAGTTGCCAGCACCAGTAGTGGTAGGGAAAATGAGTAAGTAGTGCTCGTATATAATTTTTGATTTTTTACAGTCCTGGAGAAAGAGTATTAGTATGTAGTATGCAGCAAAGAATCATATTTGAAGGTCTTACTGATGGCAAAATATTGACACATATTAAATATGGTTAAGGTGATATCTAAAGCATGACAATCTAGCTCCTAGTCGGAGGAGTCGGTCTATTTTCAGTTCCATAATTTCTGTATGGTACCTTATATATAAATTTACACATGCATGATTGAAAGGTATTTTGATGAGTTAAGTTAAGAATGTGACAAATTGGGCTGTGCATTCTTTCCGTTTATCATACATATAAGCCACGATAGGTATCAGGAATTTTTAGTAGATTGAGATTGAGAAACGTTGTTGTCGCTGGAGGGATGATACTTTGCCTATGGTGGTTTCAACATCTACGTGGTATGTGCATTTTTAAAAGTTTAGACACATTCGTTGGATTTTCTGAAATTTTTATATCGAATATTTTATGAACGTGCGTTGAAAATTCCCTTTTTTGTGCTAAGGAGAAAGAGACGTGGGAGCTAATATACTGGAGTACTATGTCCAGTTACCCAAGTGGTGACAGTTGAATGTTAGTGTTGACTTAGGAGTGGAGACGTCAGTGAAAATTATATTAATGTGTGTTTGTGTCTCTTCTTCCCGCTACCTCCGTCTGCTTTAGTTTTTCGTGACTTGACCAAGTGCCGAGAGTTATGTAGCAGGGTGATATTATAAGCACATTATATTTTGTCTTCTTCTCTCTCTCCCTCTCTCTCTCTCTCGCTGGAAGCTGAGAGTAATATAATGCAAGATGTTATAATGTGTGTTCTGGAAGTCAACCAGAGAAATTCGAATCTGGAAAAGATTAAGAAGCCTGCTTCAGGTTCCGCAAGTGGAGTAAACTTTAGTGTGTAGTTTATCTGTATAAAATCTTGCACATATTTTTTAGGATGGAGCAAGTTGCTTGACGAGATTACGGTCGCTTCATAAAACTTTTTCTCAACTTGTTTTTGTCTCGGGATGCTGTGTCAAACAAATGCGACACTCTTGTTCCTAAACTATGCATTTTACCATTCCCAAGAGTAGCGCGTTGGAGACGGCGTTCTTCATGGCAGTGAGAGTCATACATCTTTCATCACAGATCCCATCCAAAGCGAAGAATTCCCCGCTGTCCTCGTGAGAAACTGGAAATTATAAACGCTTCCTCGACATCCTCCGACTTCTACATTCATACACATAGGTCACATACTTTTACTCATCTCCTACCTTCCATCTTTCAGATCAAGTTCTCAGTCTTTGTTCATTTTTAATCACTTGTATTTATTCTTCTGAGCAACTATCCTTCTTTACTTCGGTCGACGATATTGAATGAATGGTTGAGTATTTTAGATCATCTTGCACGTCTTGTGTGTTTTGCAATTGTGGAAACATGTAGATAGGATTTCTTGACGGATGATGTATTGATTGGTCTTCGTTAAAATGAAATGGTTACCAGGACGGTGAATTTGATGAAAATGTAGAGAGTAGTGCATTATGATGAAGTGCATGTTATGTGTAGAGTCATGTAAACAGCGGGAAGCGATGCGAATCTATGGGTAGCGAAGA
This sequence comes from Ptenothrix huangshanensis, assembly GCA_036851915.1. Taxonomy (NCBI): domain Eukaryota; kingdom Metazoa; phylum Arthropoda; class Collembola; order Symphypleona; family Dicyrtomidae; genus Ptenothrix; species Ptenothrix huangshanensis. Next base: position 9,480 of record JAAXYX010004408.1, read on the forward strand.
ACAATGTGTAGTTGCATGTATTGTTTGTACTGCGGAAACATCAGATCGGTTTCTTCGGAAGTTTAATAGACTTGTTGAGCTGAAGGACGGTGTAGAGGTATGTGATGAAGCGCACGTAAGGACAGTGTTTGTCAGGAAAGCGTTTGCCCATTAGTCGTATCTTATTCAAAGTGGCGGGTGGACAGTTAAAGTGCCTTAATGGGCTCGGAGACAGCGGTATTTGATAAAAGGGATTTCTCGGCTAGTTCTAATTGTTTCAATACGCAAAGTGCTACTACTTCACGTCCACTCTTTCTTTTGTTTCCGACCTGTAACCTAAATAATAATTGTCAACTTGAACCGACATTGATGTCTTGTATGTATGGAAGATTCGTCCTTCTCCTTCCTCAAGTTGGGAGATGGTTTACTTCAGTGAACGGAGAAGGAGCAGAATCGACGGATGGGGCCACATGAGAGATACGAAAGAGAGAAAAAGACTCATCACAGAAACACCAGAAGAAGCCCATTAGGTAGTTAAGCTCCTGAACGCAGAGACCACACGCATGTTCGATTTCCTATATATTATTTGAGTGTATGCTTAGGACTGGGACAGTCGCTTTAATCTTCTTATGAATTTTTGTTTACCAAGTGGATTGTCGCATTTGCCTATTTTGGATGATAACATCTGTCTCTTGTGTATGAGAGGACACCCAACAGTTCCTTTCTACCTTTCGTCATTGGAGTAAGCTACCATGCTCATTCTATATCTGCTTGAATAACACTTAGGTTACGTGTATGATTGTTGTATTATGTACTCGACAGATCTGCAATGCATACTTTCACTAGTCCTTAATACTCACAATTGACGACATCCAGTTTATGGCAATGAGCTTTTTTTCTCTTGTTCTCCTTTTCAGTGCAGCTCATCTCCATCGGTTGTGTTCGATCTCCCTGCTTGACAATTGATGAAATTGCTCGTACACCATCTAATCCCTTAATTCTATCAAATCAACCTATGCACATTATTAGCAGCTACTACTATGATGAATAGGCAATTCAGCTTTAATTCGAATTTCATCAGCTTTAAAATACTATTTAACTGCTTTCTAAGAATGATTGCTGTCCCATTAATTTCATGTTTTGTTGTGACTCGGACTCATGGTAGTGTAGTGCTAATGCAACTTTGTAAGGCACTTCATAAGTACAACTCTCTGAAGTCCCACCTTAAAGTTAAGTCGTGAGAATCTCTCACTCATTTTAAGAGGTTTTAAGCCTATAGATGAGTAAGAGGTGAGTAAGAGAAGAGTTTGAGCAAGAGTTTAGTAATAGATGCTTACGGTTTAACCTTCAGATTGGACTTTGGAGAGTGTACACAGTTAGTTCAGGTTCGTCGAGTACTTGGATATTTAGCATTCAAATTAAAGATATAGCAAACATTCATTACCTTTAAAGAAGAATTAGAAAGGTTTATGTTACTACGATACTAGTTGTTTCCAGTTGTTCTATAAAACTTTCACTGCGACCTGCGACTAGGAACTTGAATTTTCTTCATTCGTGCGTATCATTCGTACGCATATATTTGTACACATTTTAATGGCAGGAAGTTTGTAGTGCGTAGACATAGATGCTAACTGAAGGCAACTTTTATCTTCTGAATAAACAAACATTAGTCTTGAACTTTTTGTACCTTCCGCGGCTCCAGAACCACTAGACCTACAAGGTTACTGGTTAGCGTCGCCAGTCTACTTGGTTGCGGGGGGTGTCCAAAGATGCAAAATTGTTCTAGGAAGAGGTTTGTACATATTTATGGGCAGAGGTAGTTAAAACGTGTCAATGTTATTATTGGACTTGTCGGAATCATAATTATAATTCCAAATTATGTGCATAGTTCATGTTCCGGTAGTAAAGAGGTTTATGTATTGCATGGTACAATTGCAACAGTAAATACGTAGGTAGGTAGATACTTTGGCACGAAAATGCTCAGCGAACTGTCGCGACGTCACATAATTTGAAGTCTTTATTTTTTAATGATATTTTTGATTTATAACACTGCTACCCGTCAGTACATACTTAGAGTATAGATTTTGATGTTTTGTAATTTAAGATTTTCACTTTTTCTAATGAACTAAGATTTAAGGTCACTGAGTAAATTAGGTGAATGTAAAGAGTTCGATTTTAAATTTTACCCTAGAATGCGAGTAAATCATTAACAGGCTTGAACCTGCTGTTCAAAGAGCGAGTGCATATATACATATAGGTAGGTATATTAGGCAGTTGCTACCTACCATAGTAGCATAAATATCAATTTCTATTTGGGGATTATTTTCGAAGCGGCTCTGACGGGCTTCCTGAATTTTTTCCATGGGATACTTCAATATCGTCGGTGAAGGGGTAAAATGTCGCCTATCCAATTTTTGCGTGATGCAAAGTGGCTGTGATCCACAAATTCGTAGAAACAATGTGTCACACTATGCTTCTATAAAACTGCAAGCACATATTTCTTTAGTTAAACTTGGAAGTTCATCAGGAGTCTTGATTTGGCGCCCGGGTCTAACGGTCATATTTTTGGTTTGAGTCGACTTCGTTTTTGATTATTAATCGCCAAATTCAAACTTATTTTTCGTTAAGATTAAAATAAATCATTAATTATGCATTGCAAAAATTCTTAGTCATCATTTTAAATTTTATTCAAATACCGCATCGACGGTGTAGTACCTACTAGCTGGTTGGAGTTTTGGTTTTGGTGGATGAATAGGTGCGATTAATCATTTCATCATTAATGCATGTCGTAATTAATCATTTCCCCATTTAGCGTATGTCAACGGCCAAAGTTAAGTTTTAATTAATTTTAAGTTTTACATATGTACAACATAAGTTTTAATGTCTAATAATATGATGTTCAAATTAATAACCTACTACAAATCGGCAGATCGTGCCATAAAAATCGTAGTGATAACA